>JBAKBP010002331.1:0-180301 GCA_037953745.1 Lithodes maja
GTGTCGCAGTGGCCTTGGGGAAAATTGGCGGGAAGGTAGCTTGCCTCACCCATACATTATACAACTCGCGGGCTATATCTCCGATTTTGACCATCCAAACGCTGTTTTCACTCGTTTTATTGTTGTTTCAGGTTAATACCTTTATAATCAACCCATAATAGGCGCATATGGATAATTATTAATGCTATTAATGGTACAATGAATATTTTAGTGACGAAAAACCTCAAATACGTCAGCACTTCAGAGGTTAAGAGTTCCCCCGGCGGACTGCGGCAAGACTCTTAAGAGTCAGGGGGAAAAAAATCCATTCCCCCCCCCCCCCCCCAACATTTTTTTTTTTTTTTTTTTTTTATTTATTTTTTTTTTTTTTGCCCCTGGGCCATGCCAAATATCACTCCTCTACCTCCCCTCCTTCCCCACTTTCCTCACCTCCTTCAGTCATCACCTATTTTCACTGTTATTCCCTTATTCTGTGGTCTATTTTCGTGCTAACATTAGCGAGTTGGTAGCAGGGCGTTGTCATCACTGTTACCAAGCGTGGGAAAGAGCGAGAGAGAGACTATTGCTAACAGTCTCTCTCCAGACAAGGGGAGGGGAGGAGGGGAGGGAGGTTGCCTCAGCCATACATTATGTAACTCCCGGCCTGTATCGCCGATTTTGACCATCCAAACGCTGTTTCCACTTGTTTTATTGTTGTAACAGGTTAATACCTTTATAATCAACCTATAATAGGCGCTTATGGATAAGTATTAATGCTATTTATGGTAAAATAATGATGTTAGTGATGGGAACAGCTCAAATACGTCAGCACAGGAGTGTGGTGTCTCATACCCCCCATGTGCACTTCTTAGGTTAAGGGGGGTGGTAGTTGGTTATTCTGGACCCTCTTCTCCCTCATGTTTAACCCTATTAGTTTTTTATTATAAACCGTTCGTCCCCATTAGTTTGTCAATTTTAAGACATTTCATCCCATTTCTTTCTCAATATTAAGACCTTTTGTGCCATTTAGGTGTCAATTTTTTCCAGGCGAGCAATAGCGAGCCTTTAATTTTGGAGGAACCGGCCTTCGGCCAGGACATCTTTTACTGAAAAATTTACAAATTAATCTTGAAGGGGGATCTTGAGAATGTTATTTTTAGCTTCATGTAGACCTAGGGATTAAACAAAAATAATAATGAATAGATACAAAATATACACAAAAATAACACCTACCCCCTTAAAATTCTGTAGTTGTCACTCTGCCCTAGCACCAGCTCTTATAGTCTGCAAGGGTGTGTTATTGTATGTGTTTATCAGTCTCTGAAGTGTCAACAGCTGTCTGGGGTTGAGTGTAGGTTTGGGTTCCTGCAACTGACAATCTCTTCACTCTGTCTCTCTCTCATTCACGCTCTCTCTCGTTCTCGCTCTCTCTTGTTTTCGCTCTTTCTCGTTCTCGCTCTCTCTCATTTTCGCTCTCTCTCGTTTTCGCTCTCGTTCTCGCTCGCTCTCATTCTCGCTCGGTCTTGTTCTTGCTCTCGCTTTCACTCATGCTCTCGTTCTCGCTCGCTCTTGTTTTTGCTCTCGCTCTTGATCTCACTCTCTTTCTCGCTCTCTCTCTCTTGCTCTCGTGCTCTCTCTTGCTCTCGCTCTCTTTCTCTTTTTCTCTGTGCAAGGTGATGCATATCGGCCAAGCAAACCCCAATGCCCAAATGCCTCTGGAAGTGATTAACTTGGACAAATATTTTGGATTGATTAGCAGTGACCTTAAGTTTTCCAATCAGTGCATGAAGTAGAGAAGGGAGCTCAGAGAAATGATTGGGTTATATTAAAAGCCAATTTACGAATAGAAATAAAGTAGAAGTGCCGCATTGCCCAAACTCAAAACGTCATACCCAACTCTGCGACGGGTTAACATCATCACTAATATTACCACCATTAGAGCTACTACTATCACCACCATCACTACTGCTATCATCACTACAACTGGCACTACCATCACTACAGCAGTCACCATCACCATTACTATCACTATCGTCACTAACATCATCACTACTGTCATCATTACCGCTACAACGATCAACATCATCACTACTATTATCACCATCAACCGTACTGTCACCATCATCACTACTACTAGTACTATCACCATCATAACTACTACTGTTACCATCATCACTACCACTAGTACTGTCATCTTCACTACTTCTAGTACTGTCATCATCATCACTACTACTATCACCATCATAACTAATAATATCACCAAGAATACTGGAGGGATTCGCCCTGATAACAACTCACCCCCGAAGGGGGGGGGGGGGGGGGGGACAATCGTTGCATTGACCAACCGAATTTGCCTGCAACATTTGGTGACGATACATTAACCCGTTCAGTACCAGTTCTGTAATTTTCATTATATACTGGATAATATTAGACGACTTTATTCAGTTTAATTAAAAGGCTTTCAACTATCCTGAGTAACTCATTTTCCACCACAGATCCTTCTTAAGCTCCACAAAATTGTTTAATTATAGCTAGAATATGATAAAAAAAAGACGTCACCAGTACAGAAAGGGTTAAACAGTCTAAGAAATTTTGGGGGAAATTTTTTAACTCTTCATTTGATCTTTGACCTTGACCTTTGACCTCAAGTATTAGAATATTTATGTGAAATTGATATAGGCCTATATGTTATTTTTGTAAAATGCAACTAACAGTCAGCTTATCAAAATTTGAGTATTTTTTACTATTATGAAGGTTGACCTTTTGATTTTGACCTGTGACCTTGACTTTTATGTAGGATTATATTGTTGCTTGCATTGATTTATAATAACCCTGGAAAATCAAATAAGCATGTCAAACTTCATTAAATATCATCAACTAATTCCAGAGGTATTAACCCATCGAGCCCCGGCTGATTATTAACCCGGGAACTGCGGGGAAGACTCTTTAGAGTTCGGCCGGCGGACTGTGGGAAGACTCTCTGGAGTAAGTAAAACTAAAAATCAACTTTTTACATCGAAAAAATTTTTTTTTTTTATTTATTTTTTTTTTTTTTTTATTTTTTTTTTTTGGCCCCTGGGCCATGCAAAATCTCAGTCCTCTACCTCCCCTCCTTCCCCACTTTCCTCCTATTCCTCAGTTATCACCTATTTTCCCTATTATTCCCTTATTCTGAGGTATATTTTCGTGCTAACATTAGCGAGTTGCAAGCAGGATGTTGTCATCACTGATGGCCATCGAGTGCAAGAGAAAGAGAGAGAGTATCGATCGACTGTGTCTCAGTGGCCTTGGGGGAAATTGGCGGGAAAGGAGTTTGCCTCACCCATAGATTATACAACTCGCGGGCTATATCTCCGATTTTGACCATCCAAACGCTGTTTTCACTCGTTTTATTGTTGTTTCAGGTTAATACCTTTATAATCAACCCATAATAGGCGCATATGGATAATTATTAATGCTATTAATGGTACAATGAATATTTTAGTGACGAAAAACCTCAAATACGTCAGCACAGGGGGAGGTTTTCATTTACCCCCGTGCGCACTTCAGAGGTTAATAAATGTACACCCAGAACCCGACCGGTTTTGAAAAATGGTTTTTATTCCAGAAACAATAGCGAATGGGTTAGGAATGAAGGAAAAACCACGAAAAACCAATCAAAAAGCTCAAAAAATGGTCCTACAGAGCCCCCGAAAACGGATTTTACAAGAGTAAAAAATTGAAGGCAATTTCCCCAAAAAAACATGTTTTTGCGCGCTCACGCGCACGCGGTTCAACTTTGAGAGTTTTCAACCATCGGCATGGGTGCGTGGGATACTTACACAGTTCCCATACAAATCTGAGCCCTCTAGGTAGAGGCACTCTGAGCCTAACGACCGAGCTAAAAGGGTGACTCGTCAGGCGCGTCGCTGGGGCTGTGCGTTACATACATCGGCGACGCGTCAGACGCGTCGCTGGGGCTGGACGGGTTAAAGGAATAGCTGACGTTGACCTTTGACCTTCATCTTGACCTTCATGATGTCTGAAAATTTAACATTTTAGTTTTCATTGAAAGCACATCTGTCTCAGCGAATTTGTTGAAGTTTATAATTATGAATTATATTTATTTTTGTATGACCTTGGCCTAGGCATTCCGAATAGTGAGAATCCTACATTAAATAGGAAATACTAGTAAAAATATTATTTTATACATTAACCTTGACCTTTGACCTTGGCCTTCGACCTTATAAATTCTTATCGAGGATTTAGTTAGCTTAACACCAATGTTCTCGTATTAACTAGCATTATGAATAAGTGTACTTTGTATACAAAAATTATAGATTACAAATAGTGATCATATACTATGACCTTAACCTTTGACCTTTGACTAAAAATAAAATATATATATTTGAATGGCTGTTACATTGACCAACTGAATTTGCTTGCACAATTTGGTGACAATACATTAAACAGTCTATGAGGAGATTATAGAAAATGACAAACAATCTTGTTTTGACCTTGACCTTTAACCTAAATTATTACAATATTTATGTGAACTTTGATATATACAGTATTGTATCTAAGTAATAAGCAACTAAAAGAGCAAATTTTCCAAAACTTTAGTAATCTTTTTAAATTAATAATAAAAGTTGACCTTTGACCTTGACCTGGGACCTTGACCTTTATGTAAGAGTACATTTTTGTTTGCATTGACATTGCCAATGAAAATCGAATAAGCATGCCTAATTTCATTAAAAACCCATCAGTTAGTTTCATATATATTAACGGAATAGTCGACCTTGACCTTTGACCTTTATCTTGACCTTTATGATATGTCTCAAATATATTTTATTTTCCTTTTCATTTAAAGGACAACTATCACCAAATTGTGTGAAGTTTGCATGAAAAGTAAAGAAAATAGCATAATGACCTTTATTTGACCTTGACCTGTGACCTTGACATTTCATATGGAATTGTATAGTTTCTTGTATGACCTTGGTCTAGGTATTCCGAATATACATGGTAAGCCTAGTGATAATCTAATAGTTAGTATAAGAAATACTAGCAAACATTTTTTTTGACCTTTGAATAATAAAAGTTGTCCTTTGACCTTGACCTGTGACCTTTATGTAGGAGTACATTTTTTTGGGCATTGACATTGCCCAGGGAAATCAATAAGTGTGCCTAATTTCATTAAAACCCATCAGTTAGTTTCATAATATAGAATAGTAGACCTTGACAATTGACCTTTATCTTGACCTTTATGACATGTGTGTCAAAATGTATTATTTTCCTTTTAATTCAAAGTGCAACTATATTGCCAACTTAGTGAAGTTTGCTTGAAAAGTAAAGAAAATAGCATAATGAACTTTTATTTGACCTTAATCTGTGACCTTTACCTTCATGTGGAATTCAATAGTTACTTTTATGACCATGGCCTAGGTATTCTGAATATACATGGTAAGCCTAGTGAAAATCTAACAGTTATTATAAGAAAAACTAGTGAACAAATTATTTTGACCTTTGACCTTTGACCTTACTCATTAGAATATTTACCTGAAATTTGGTCAATACGATATTAACCCGTACAATCCCAGCAACGGCTATAGCCGTCAGTAGATAATTAACTGCCAGTCCCATCGACGGTTATAGCTATCAGTAATGTATTTGTCTTGTAACTGCCTGTACAAGGCTATTTTTGTTTTATTTTTTTTTGTCTTGTATAAAAAAAAAAAAAGTGATTGATCCACCCTTGCCTTATCTCTTGAGGTGAAATGGTGGTCTCTCCTGTCATTTTGGCCACATTATTTGGGACTGCTGGGGACTTTTATTACTGTATCCTACGGTACAGTACGGGTTAAGGTTAGCAGTAACTTGTATAGTGGAAATGAAGATATTTGAGAAATAACTAAAAAATATCAAATATTGACCTTATTTTTAACCTTGACCTTTGACCTTAACCTTTAAGTTGAATGGACAATTTCTTTTTGACTGACCTTCGTATTGACCAGCTGGACATACCATTGAAATTTGGTGAACAGTCTAGGAGGAGTTTCGGGACAGACAGACAGACGACGAAGGATGACGACGACGACAACGACGGGTGACGACGGACAAGCTGAATGGTTGTGCACAGTATACGGGCGTGATCTGTGTGCGCGATACCACTCTGCTTCGCAGAGTTGATAAGGAGATTGTCGCCACGCTTTACAACGCTCTGATACGGCCTCTCCTGGAGTATGCTGTTCAATTCTTGTCTCCAGGACTCAGGAAAGATAATTATAGAGCGACTTGAAAGAGTACAAGCTAGAGCTACAAAGCTTATTCCATCACTTAGAAGAATGACCTATGAGGACCGGGTGAGAGCTCTTGATCTCTTCTTGTTGAAGACACTCAGACTACGAGGTCAACTCATTTAAGTTTTTGAAATACTTATTGGGTTTGACAATGTGGATTAGCCTCAATATAAATACAACACGCAACCATGGCTGGAAATTAGAATTGAAAAGGCTCAGCACTGATATTTGTGGAAACTTTTTCACATATATTATCAGTTCTACCTGGAACAAACTTCCCTCCGAAGTTGTAAACAGTTCTTCAGTAGAGCAGTTCAAGAAGTGAATAAATAGTATTTTGCACACTCTGTAAAATGTGTAGTGCATTCGCTCGTTCAACTTCGAGTATCTCCTTGGAAAGGACTGCAAGGTCTCTGAGATAATAACTATTCCTTGTAACTCCTTTTAACTCTCTTTCTCTCTCTCTCTCTTCCCCCACCCCCTTTCCCCTAGTCCTGACAACATTACCCCCACCAACGGCTGGAATGCTTTTAGGTGAGAGAGCTTTTCTGCCATGTTGATTGCCAGGCCAACTAAAATACCCGGGTTTGTCTACTGGAATAAGTGTAATATCCCTTGATCACTTGATTCTAGACTCTGGCCGTTTGAAGGTGGTTATTAGTACTTAGTAAGGATTAATGCTATTGCTGTCACTCCTTTCGAAAAATCACTGTCTTTAGGATATGAGTGCTGCTCAGTTGGGAGCTGCGGCACGTTAGGACTGTCTGACCTTGGGCAGACCTTTGGCTTAGTGTGGCAGGCATAATGAAGTCAGATTCTAGAACAGAACGAACACCATTGACAAATAGGCGGATGCGAATGACGCTGGAATAATTCACCACCAATACCCGTTTGATAGCATTGTATTGGTCAATATTTTTCCTTAAAGTTAGAAGCCTTTTTAAAGTATTTGAACTGTTAGAACAAATATAAAACCATGTCAATTACTGGTAGTACAAAACTCAAAGCAACTTGCACTAAGTGAAGAAAGCTAAAGTGGTGTATCGACTTCAAAGAAGGTGCATATGCCAGCATCCACCATGATAGTCTTTGTCTCTTTTGTGAGATAGAACGCAAACTCATGAAGGAGGTAGCTGGGATTAAGGAACAATTAAAGCAAAGAGACACAGAAAATACAATTCTAACGAATGAAGTTTCTAAAGGAAGAAAATAAATAGAAGAGTTGATAAAAGGTAATAGATAGCCTTAGAATTGAAGCTATTGAGAGAGTGGCAGCTGTTACTTCAAACACCAGCACAACTCATGCAGGTGCAAGTAAGCAAAGTAAGAATGTAGTGCCAGTCAAGACGACAACAATTGAAGCAGCAACTACAGAAGAGGCTGCGATTCCTGCTACAGCTAGTGCTAGAGGCCCTCATTACTCTTGGAGAGAGGTAAAAAACAAAAAGAAAACAAATGACCAGACTGGAATATGAGGTTAACACCTCAAAAAGATTCAGTCTTCTAGACCATGCCAAAAGCCAGTATGACGTCCCTAAGTCCTCACAGAACAGAGGAAAAAAGGATCGTGAAGTACAGAGTGCGCAGCGAAATGGTAAGCCTAATATGCATCATTCAAACAACGAAAGGACCAAACTTAACATGTCAAGCAGGTTTGGTCTCATTAGTGACAAAGAGACGAAAATAATTTTGATTAGGGATTCTCAGGTCAAAGGACAAGAGTCTTACTTTGTTAAGTTTTGCCGAGATGTGAGAAAGGTGAAGAGCCTTGCAGGTGCAAGGATTTCCCAAATCACAAAGGAAGTGGAAAAAGTCTGGTCCAAGACTAAGAGGATGGCAATAATAGCCCAGGTCAGTGTTAATGACCTGTTTCTCAAAATAAATAAAGTCGGTGCTACAGAGTCAATTTGAGGAGAGGCCATGACTCTGGCTGATGAGCTCCGACACAAGACAGACAGAGGCATGATACTTGGTATTTTGCCCAGGATATATGGAGGGGATTGTGCTACCAGCAAAGCAATAGATTTAAAGGGGGACACCGCATTTGTTTTATCTTTCTCTCCTTTTCTCTCTTTCCCTGGCTTGTATCCATTCGGCCCCATTCAGCCAACTGTTTTAAGATGTTTATTCCCATCCAGGTGTCGATTTCTTCCTGGCGAGCGATAGCGAGCCAGCATTGTATGGAGGAATCCGGCTTTGCCGGAGAATTTTTTCTATCGAAAAATGTACAAATTTTGCTTGCTGTAAAAACAAAAAAATTATATGCTGGCTCACTACCGCTCGCCAGGAAAATATTGACACCTGGATGGGGGTAAACGTCTTAAAACAGTAGGCTGAAGGAGGCAGAATGGATACTAGCTAGAGAAAGAGAGAAAAGGAGAGAAAGATAAAGCAAATCCGGTGTCCCCCCTTAAATGGTAGGTTAGCTGACCTGTGTATCCAGCAAGGAGTGAGATTTGTGGACTATTTGATGAGTTCTATGGGAAGCGCAACCTCCACCTCCGTGACGGTGTGCACTTAAGCGCTAGCGGTAAAGTCAAACTTGGTGATTTCCTAAATCACCATCTTTACAGCTTGCTGAGGGCAAGCAAAAATGTAGAAAGCATCCCCCAGCAGGAATAGTGCAAACCCTTACCAGTAGTTGAACTCAATTTCCAAACAGAGGTCCCACAAAAGAAGGAGTTTGTCCCTCTGAAAGCAAGAATACCTCTCAACAAATGGCAGAGTTCCCCAGTAGTTTGAGAGATGTCTCGCAACTCCCTCTATATTCTACACCTAAGTTGCCATTTTCTGAACCACTAGATAGTGGTTCTTCTACCTCAGGTAGGGACTCACCAAACATATGGAGTTGCAACACCTCTGATAGTGTACAGGTAAATAGTATACAAGAAATTGCACTACCCTCAGAGACCCCTTTCTCTTCGGGAAACGGGGTAAACTAGGGGGTTCTCAGAAAAAACCTGAATCCACTTAAGGTAGTGTTATTTAATGCCAGGTCAATTAGGAATAAGTTCTCCGATCTTCAAGCATTGTTGTCTACAGAATGCTTCGATCTAGTGGCTATCACTGAATCCTGGATTCACAGTGATACCAGAGATTATGTAGAATGTTCCACAAAGAGATTTTCTAAACCCAATTGACTGCAAGATCAGGTCAGAACATGAACTGCTTGGAGTAGATATCAATCTAGGTAACTCTATTTATAGGATTGTTCTGGTGTACAGGCCTCTACATCAAAATGTTGAAAAGGATGAACTTCTTTACACAATACTGAGAGCTGTTATCGAGGGTAAAACCAGTGTGATCTTAGGTGACTTCAATTGCCTAGTAAACTGGGAAGCAAGAACTGCCGATGCTGAAGGTAGGCGTCTTATGGACTTTACTAACGATAACCTTTTGACCCAGTGGGTGAACGAGCCAACTAGAGGGAACAATATACTTGAACATGACTGTGGTCACCACTGAAGATGAAAGTGTGACCAGCCTATCTGTTGGGGAATCACTTGGAGGTAGTGACCACAATCTAGTTAGGTTCTCTCTTTGCACATTTAGCAGCAGACCCACCAGTCCTCAGAGTGCAAAACTAGAATTCTGTTGTGCAAATTTGAAGGCCGTCGGGGAAGCTTATCCCAGATCAGACTTGAGGGTGAGAATATTAATGTGATTTTGTGCTTATTCAAACAGCAGTTTATGGATCGACAAACTACATTCGTTCCAACTAAACTTACCAAGTTAGGCTCAACCCAGCCAAAATGGTTCACAAGTGACATAGCTTCAGCAATTAGATAGAAAAAGGTTGCATACAGAGAGGCCAAAAGAAGTCAAGACCACAAGGAGATTTAGATTCCTTCAAAAATATGTGTAGAAGAGTGAAATATCTTATGTAGGAAGCAAAGCAGAATGAAGAACTAAGAGTTGCAGCCCTCTGCAAAGAGAGTCCTAAAGAATTATTCTGCTATTTGAACAGCAGGAAGCCATTCAAAAGTACCATTGGACCTCAAAAGGACCCAACAGGCCAACTTCAAAATTCTGACACTGATAGGCCTATAGCTCAATCCCTAAATGACTATTTTGCCTCAGTATTCACAAGGGAAAATACCAGTGACATGCGAAGTCCAGGACTAGTACATGAGGGTGAAGTTCTTAGCAGAATTAGATGTACACAAAAGGAATAGATAAGTTAAATAGGTTCAAGTCATTTGGCCCAGATAGCTTTCTTCCCTGAGTTGTACGAGAAGTGCGAGATGAAATCGCGCCTTTCTTGGCAGACATCTTCAATAAATCACTAGAAAATGGAGAGGTCTCTGAAGACTGGAAAAGGCCTTTTAAATATGGCAAGTTTATCCTCCCACTATAATTTACTTTCAATATTGAAGTTGTATAGTCTCAGTTTACAAATATCCCACAATTTTGCTTATTAATAAATGTACGAATGTAATGTAATTTTTTTTTCTTGTTTTAGATCACTGATGATGACATAAATTTATGTGTCGAAACGTCAACCCCCGTGACTTCACTATTATTGATTCTGGTAATACTGAAAATCTAAGGATACTAGAGTCCCTCCACATTTATTTAAAAAAATATATATATATATATATATATATATATATATATATATATATATATATACACCCCTGTATATATATATATATTGTTACGACCTGGCACTCGGGTACACAAGGGCTCTTAATCAGGACTCGAGTACGGCTCGCTGCCACAACGGAAACACACGATCCCAAACCCTGAGTACTGCCAGCCGAACAAAAAACACCAATACCCTCCAGAGTTCGATCTGCTATAACGGGGTATACAAGAACTCGGTACTAGTGTTCAACAACAGACTAATAAAGAGACAGGAATTATCTAGTCTGGTCAACAATCAAACAAAGAAGTAAGAAACAACAACACCAAAGAATAGTGTTGGCCGAAGCCGAAGTAATCCACCCTTGACTAAGAACTTAAGAAGTCCTCCACCCTCTACTTCGGATTGGCACTATTACGTTACGTTAAATTAATAGTCCTTAAGCATCGAGCAAGGAATCTTCTGATAAAGTTAGATGCTTCTCGGATGCCCGTAAGAAGTACGTATCGGATTTTGAACAGCTATTCAAATAAGCAAAACACTGGCAATGACATATCATTAAAGGTTTAAATTGACATAAGAAGAATTATAAGAATATGCAATAGTAACTGGCAAACATTAAAAAGAAGTACTCCGCCAATGCACCGGCAATAGCCTACTCGGATTGTGCTCGTGGGCCACTAATCACTAAAGTAGCTAAGCGTGCAACACATGAAATCAATAGTGCATAAACAATATCATACATAAGGAAAGCTTCAATACTATTCTGTATCTGCTGATCGAGCAAAGTCTAGCTGGGATGTAGTAGGCTAGGAAACAATGGCTGAGCAAGCGGCTCGTAACCTAGCGAGGTCCTTAAGGCTGTGCGGCCAAATTACGTTAATTGACGGGATGCTCTCTTGAGAGATCCAGATCGCTAGTATCTGGTTCTCTCCTGGCGATCCTCTCAAAGTCAAAGCAACCGAGTTAGCACAGTGTTGGGTGGCAGAGGCAAACGCCCTCACTCGCAACACAGTGCTAAACTCACAAGGTAAACAGTCAGAAAGACCACCTAGGCTTCCCACGTCTCCGTTGCGATTGTACAGGTTCAACAAAATCTAGTACACATCGGGAATCACAACACCAGTAGCCTTATCCCAGTCTAGCATTACCTAGACCAGCAGAAAACAGGAACAATAATAATAATACACAGGGAAATGCATATACGAGTGCAACAAACATTAATCAATCCTATTCTAAGTTGACCCTTCCAAAATAGGCTATCTAATAGGCATATATCTCGTGAGAACTCAAGCGATAATACGTTGGCTGACTAACTCTGCACCAACGGGATCATTGAGGTTAAAAAGGGTCAGGAAAAGAGGAAAAAAGGCGGTACAGATAGTAGAGAAAGTTCACATCAGTCAGAAGAATGTCTATAGTTAGCAAGGGAAAAGGAGAAGTCGCTCTGCCTAATGAGTTCTGAAGAAAATGTGGCGAGACTTCCCTTTTTATACTCGGCCCTCTAGTGAGCATATCGTAAACAACTAAGGACCGCCCACTGACAATCATTACGTAATTTATCTCTCTCAATCTGGGATAGACAAAGGCTTTCCCACGCACTGAGGGGGAGGAGGGAGGAGGGGAGTGCTAGTGAGTTAGGCCCACCTCCCGCATGGCGCACCCACTGACCCCCCGTTACGTAATCTCTCTCTCTCTCCTCTCATCATTACAAATAAGTTTTATACACAATACTTATAACTAATGATACAAAATAGAACTCGTTGACTCAGATGAAAACAAAATACATATTCATAATACTTATAGTACAACGGCTCACATGAACTAAGTTAGGAAACTCTACACAGACTACAGCCAAAGTTCCTGCCCTGACGATCCTAGCGAGAGTGGGGCATGACTGGGCGTTCTGTACAGCATGCTCACACTCGACATGCGTCACACCTCCCCCAAGATTTTACTTGCTCAACCCTGAGCTAAAATCTGACACACACAGAACCCCATCAAGCCCCTCACACCCAGCGACCGCATGGCACTAAAACAAAGCCGAGTTTATCACTAAAACACATCTTATTATTAAAAAAAAAAAAAAAATCACATTTTATAACTCCTCCCAACAATAGTAAAAAGGCACAATATCATGCTCCCAGAGCGAGCTTACAGCAGCTCAGCCGTTTGATAGTTCGTGGACTACTCAAACTCAATAGGCTATGACAAACTTATACAATTATCTATATCAAAAAGAAAGAGTTTTTTATATGATTTTTTTATATTTTAATGTTTCTTCCGGCTGCACTATAAGGGCAGCCTATTTTCTTCTATACCAAACTCTCAACTCCTGCTTTACGACCCAATACGCTGGGCTACAACCGCGAGCCAACAAGCACCAAGCGCAAAATACTATTTAAACTAAAGCAGGAGGCTACCCGTGGGTCAATCTACCCAGGATCATATACCCTTGAACGACCATCTGCAACCACGTTGTCACAACCGGCAATATGGCGTATGTCCAGGTTATATACCAATAACCTTAGTGACCACCTGGTCTGCCTCATATTCCGATTGAGAAACTGGTCCAAGAACTTGAGAGGGTGATGATCTGGGTAAACTACAACGACCGGACCATAGGCTGGAACATAGACCTCGAAATGCCCCAGCCCAAGCACAACCGCCAGCAGCTCCTCCTCGACAACAGAGCAGCTCCCCTAGGCCGAATTGTACTTCTCCGAGCAGAAACTAACAGGATGCTCCAGCCCATCATTGTCCTTTTCAATTTCATTCATCAGGTTCTGAAACGTTGCTAGTGCATTCTTAAGTCCGTCAGGCATAACATTGCACTGGTAGGTACTCCCGTCCACAACAAAACCACATACCTCCTTAGCACGCTCGGACAAAGGCACCTGCCAGTAACCTTTTACTAAATCCACCTTCGTGATAGGCGATGCAGCCCCGAGGCGGTCTATGGTGTCGCCAACTCTTGATAAGGTATAGGCGTCTGTCAGGGATAATGCACACACACTCTCGCAATCAACACACTCACTGATCTTGCCACTTAACACCGGTTGCAAAGTTACAGGCAACGACCACTCACGACATTCCTTATCCCTCAGACCCTTCGTCCACACGTAATCCAGCTCTGCTTGCACCATAGGCTGTCGAGCAGGATTTATACGGTAGGGAATTAAACTGAGCCTTGCACTATCTCCAGCCTGCATGTCGGATTCTACCCCGTACATCAGGCCTGGAGAAGCAACAAACATTAGAAAGTACTGCCATAGCCTAGTAAACAACTGCCTTGCACTGTCTCCACGAACAACATGCCTAGTGCCCTCCCGCAACCCAGCCGAGACCGCAGCTTCTAACCTGTAGTCTCCCTCCTTCTCCACCTTCGTCCCTAGAACAGCCAGGTTATGAGAGGGACAATCAGTACCACCTGTGCAGTCACTCCCATAGTTCATTATTGCTAAGGCTTCCCCGCCGATACCGTACATGCGCACCCCCGTATTCCTTGTGACGACATCTGCCTGCTCAGCATCACCGCTTTTAGAGACATGGCCAGATACAGTCGGTCTATGGTAGGGCTGTTGCATTAGACTAGAGCAGCATTGGGAGGCTATGTGACGACTGGGCACATCCACTCCACAGCCAACCTCACCAATCTGCTCAATGTCCTCCTTTTTACCACCACCCTTGGCAGCCATGGGTCGACCCTGACCTGGCAACCATGCCAAAGCCTCGTCGCCCACCTTGAACCACCGAAACAACGAGGCTAACGGTCTTTCAACATTCACGTGACCTGCCTGCGGAACATCTTGCACCGCCCGAGTTGTGAGACTCAGGGGCTCGGCACGACCAGTGGGGTATGAACCGAGCTGGTGCTGGAGTGCTGCACACTGCTGCTCAGGCAGGTGCTCTAGCGCTTCCACAGCCACCAGACTCGTGTCCCCCGCCCACTGCTCCGCCGAGACATGACAATCCCTACTCTCCTCCACCTGTGCCCTACTGCCCCCCTCTCCTTCTCCACCTTGGCCGCGGCAGACCAACGCAGGGACAGTAGGCTGCTCAGGTGGTTGCCTCACAAACTCCTCCAACAGGTTCACATGACATGCTTCCCCGTCCTCGTGTTTGATCTCGACAGCACCATTACCACACTTCTGAACTTCCGGATCCTCCAACTGCAGTTTACAAATATCTGAGGGAACCAACCTGTCTAGATGCTTCCGAAGCAACCCAAGTCCTCCCCCAATATCAAACTGAGCAACCCTTTTTTCTCTCCGTGTGTAACGTTGCTGCCTCGGAGTCTCTTCCTGCCCTACCTCCTCACTAGCTGTGACAGGTCCTGGGGCCTCTCCAGACTCTAACATAGGTGCCAATACTGAATCACCCGGGAGAGCCGCCGAGTCAAAACTCTTAAAACCAACTCCAGCTTTAGCCTCCTCCTGTTGATCGTTCCTCTGCTGGTCTGAAGACGGAGGACTAGGCTGTGACACTTTAGCTGCCCGAGCTCGGGTGACAACACACGCCATGGGTTGTGTCTGGCACCGCTCGACCCACTCTTGCTCTTCCCCACTCACGTCAGCCGGCCTCTCGGCAACGACTAAGGGTAGAACCTCAGAAGCGGGCATTGCAAAGTCGTTGCCGAGAAGAAGGTCGACGCCCTCCACTGGCAGTTTCTCCACAATCCCGACATCCAATTCACGTGCCACACCATCCACCTCCAACTCCAACCGCACCAGCGGGTATGACCGAGTTGCATTAATACCCTGCACCACTACCACCCGAGCCACGTTTATAGGGTAGCCAGTCAAGTTGTTCATCAGAGTCTGGGAAGCACCTGTATCACGCAAGACCTCTACTCCATGCTTGCGCCCCGCCCACATCACGCAACCCCGCCCTCTATGGTCGCAAAAAACATCCTGAGCAGGGTTCGAGCCTCCCAGGTGCTTCTGCATTGGCTGTGCCTCAGCCTCTGATGAACTGCCCCGGGCAAACTCAGAAGACTTCGGAGACACACCAATGTTGCAGGCCAAAGACACAGCTGCTGTAGGTGGTTTGCTAGGACAGACTCTTGCAAAGTGCCCCTTTTCATGACAATGATAACACTCCAACTCCCCTTTGGGCTTCCCTTGGTACTTGGAAGGGCCCGGCCCCTTCTTAAATGGGACGGTGCTAGTCTTGTGGTCAGTCTTGGTATCATGGCTCTTGTACTTGTTTGCATAATGTATATCACTAACTCGGGGGGGGGGTGGGGCGTCACGCCCCTTGTTACCTGCCTCACTACGCTGGGCAGACCCGCACCCACGAATTAGTGATAGCCGGAGGTCAGCCATCTCAGCTGCCTCCTGTAGAGTTTTTGGGTTCTTTTCTTTAATAGTTAAAGTCATTTCTGCACCAGTACACTTATAAAATTGCTCGAGCAGAAACAGCTCAGTCAACTGTTCGGCCGTCTCAGCTTTCTCAGAACGTGTCCAGTTTTTAAGTGCATCTTTTAAGTCCCGGGCATGTTCAAGAAAGGTCGCCTCCCTAGTCTTTGTAACACCCCGAAACTTCAATCGATATGTTTCCGGTTGCAACTCGTATGCCCGTAGGACAGCTCTCTTCAATTCTGGGTAGTCAATGCAAGACTCTAAAGGCAGTGCATCATAAGCCTTCAGACCCTTACCCGTAAGTCTTGAGGAGACTAGAGCTGCCCACTTCTCTTCAGGCCAATTATGCTCCCTACACTTCTTCTCAAAACGATTAAAAAATTCTGTGACTTCAGTTTCACTAAATACCGGCACCAATTTGACTAAGTGGGACAAGGACTGTTCTCTTACTTGGCCCTCACGGCCCATCCGAATCCCTGTCGACTCTACACGAGTCTTATCTAAATCTAATTGAGCACAATATTTCTCTGAGTCGTACCTAAGCTCAGCCTCATGCCTCCTGGTCTCATCCTCTTGCCTCCTAACCTCAATCTCATGCCTCCTAGTCTCATTCTCCTGCCTCCTGGTCTCATTCTCAGCCTCAATCTCCTGCTTCCTAGCCTCAGCCTCAATCTTAGCAAGCTCAAGTCTAAATACCATATCTGGAGACAGGCAGGAAGAGGGAGCTGCCACTACTGAAGGAGGGGGGGCAAAAACTGGGGAACCACCATGTGCACCACCCGAGGGCACTCCAATCTGCCAATTCTCATCCCTCTGTGGGAGAGTGCTAACCTCCGGTAACTGAGTGGACGGCACTGTGGGAGTCGAGTGAGAGGGGATCTGGGGAGGAACCCCCCCAAACGCCCTCTCCTCCGAAACCCCATGTCGCCCACGCAACACCCAGGAAATCAGCTCCCCCTTGGACATCCCTACTACATTGGAAATGCCCAAAACCTTGGCTATCAGGTGCAAGCCATAAACATCCACCCCAGTCAGCCTCTCCTTCGTCACGTGGTACCGCTTACTCACAAAAACTCTAGCATCCTCCTCACTGGTTACTAACGGCACCTCTTCAAATGGCATCTCTCGCTCATCGTCAGTGCTAGGGCACGACATACTGAAGTCCACAAAAAAATTCTCGAGACAAAAGTGTTAAACTTCCTATGCAAGCACTAATTACTAAATTAACTGGAGTCTCTTAAATGCTTTACTAATTCTATCTATATCTATCTATATGCTCAGGCCCAATCCCCATTACATAATTTTGTAATTGCCATACAAAAAAAATATTCTTCAATATGCACGCTAAAATACAAACAAACAAATGTTGTACAACTCTGCAAAAATTTATACTGTTCACAAAATCCTAAGCAAGGTCGCCATTTGTTACGACCTGGCACTCGGGTACACAAGGGCTCTTAATCAGGACTCGAGTACGGCTCGCTGCCACAACGGAAACACACGATCCCAAACCCTGAGTACTGGCAGTCGAACAAAAAACACCAATACCCTCCAGAGTTCGATCTGCTATAACGGGGTATACAAGAACTCGGTACTAGTGTTCAACAACAGACTAATAAAGAGACAGGAATTATCTAGTCTGGTCAACAATCAAACAAAGAAGTAAGAAACAACAACACCAAAGAATAGTGTTGGCCGAAGCCGAAGTAATCCACCCTTGACTAAGAACTTAAGAAGTCCTCCACCCTCTACTTCGGATCGGCACTATTACGTTACGTTAAATTAATAGTCCTTAAGCATCGAGCAAGGAATCTTCTGATAAAGTTAGATGCTTCTCGGATGCCCGTAAGAAGTACGTATCGGATTTTGAACAGCTATTCAAATAAGCAAAACACTGGCAATGACATATCATTAAAGGTTTAAATTGACATAAGAAGAATTATAAGAATATGCAATAGTAACTGGCAAACATTAAAAAGAAGTACTCCGCCAATGCACCGGCAATAGCCTACTCGGATTGTGCTCGTGGGCCACTAATCACTAAAGTAGCTAAGCGTGCAACACATGAAATCAATAGTGCATAAACAATATCATACATAAGGAAAGCTTCAATACTATTCTGTATCTGCTGATCGAGCAAAGTCTAGCTGGGATGTAGTAGGCTAGGAAACAATGGCTGAGCAAGCGGCTCGTAGCCTAGCGAGGTCCTTAAGGCTGTGCGGCCAAATTACGTTAATTGACGGGATGCTCTCTTGAGAGATCCAGATCACTAGTATCTGGTTCTCTCCTGGCGATCCTCTCAAAGTCAAAGCAACCGAGTTAGCACAGTGTTGGGTGGCAGAGGCAAACGCCCTCACTCGCAACACAGTGCTAAACTCACAAGGTACACAGTCAGAAAGACCACCTAGGCTTCCCACGTCTCCGTTGCGATTGTACAGGTTCAACAAAATCTAGTACACATCGGGAATCACAACACCAGTAGCCTTATCCCAGTCTAGCATTACCTAGACCAGCAGAAAACAGGAACAATAATAATAATACACAGGGAAATGCATATACGAGTGCAACAAACATTAATCAATCCTATTCTAAGTTGACCCTTCCAAAATAGGCTATCTAATAGGCATATATCTCGTGAGAACTCAAGCGATAATACGTTGGCTGACTAACTCTGCACCAACGGGATCATTGAGGTTAAAAAGGGTCAGGAAAAGAGGAAAAAAGGCGGTACAGATAGTAGAGAAAGTTCACATCAGTCAGAAGAATGTCTATAGTTAGCAAGGGAAAAGGAGAAGTCGCTCTGCCTAATGAGTTCTGAAGAAAATGTGGCGAGACTTCCCTTTTTATACTCGGCCCTCTAGTGAGCATATCGTAAACAACTAAGGACCGCCCACTGACAATCATTACGTAATTTATCTCTCTCAATCTGGGATAGACAAAGGCTTTCCCACGCACTGAGGGGGAGGAGGGAGGAGGGGAGTGCTAGTGAGTTAGGCCCACCTCCCGCATGGCGCACCCACTGACCCCCCGTTACGTAATCTCTCTCTCTCTCCTCTCATCATTACAAATAAGTTTTATACACAATACTTATAACTAATGATATAAAATAGAACTCGTTGACTCAGATGAAAACAAAATACATATTCATAATACTATAATTATAGTACAACGGCTCACATGAACTAAGTTAGGAAACTCTACACAGACTACAGCCAAAGTTCCTGCCCTGACGATCCTAGCGAGAGTGGGGCATGACTGGGCGTTCTGTACAGCATGCTCACACTCGACATGCGTCACAATATATATATATATATATATATATATATATATATATATATATATATAGGGGAGGTGTAGCGGAGTGGTCTTGCCACTGGACTGGTAATCCAATGGACCCAGGTTCGAATCCCAACATGTCAATGGGAAGATATTATTGGGATGGAATTTGTGCTGTATCAGTGCATTATTACCACAGCAGACCGAAATGCCAAAAACAATACCCTCATTGTTCTCTAATAAAATAGCATTGTATGAATATTCCCATATTCAAAAATATGCTACAGGGGGGCAATGCCTACTGAGTTAATTGCTCAATAGGTGGTGTTCTGAGAGTGAGGGTCCGAGTGTGGGGAATGAGACTGTGAAGCGCAGAGGCGAGGCTGCTTCAGAGATGGGATTGCTTCAAGCCGTGAAGCTTTGCATGTCTCACTCCCTAGACTGGAGCAAGACATCACGGGCCTCACCGTGTTCAGCGGTAGAGTGTAAAGGCTATGAGCCTATGCCTGAGAGGAAGTAGTTGGAATATAGAGAAACAAAACAAAAATATATATATACAGTATGTATATATATATATATATATATATATATATATATATATGAAGTGACAGGGTTAAATAACACCTGTAGGATTGCTGGCCTACAGGTGAATAGGAAGGAGAGGAAAAGAAACCAGCAGCAGAAATGAAATTGCATGCCAGCTTCCCATGCTTTAGAGAGACACGGAACAGAGGAGTGCCCCATACTACCAGGTCATTCCCGTTCTCTAAACACCAGGAAGATAGGTCAGTCACCCATGCAAAAGAGTGGGAATGTGAGCCAATAACCATTGAGTTTCCAAACTCAACTGAGCCAGCCGTCCGGCTGGCTCAGTTGACAGCGTGCCTGATTCCCATCTCGAGGTCTCGCGTTCAATCCCCGCTCAGATTGAAAAGTTTTTCTGGGATATAGCCGGCGGTTACCATCTCCACATGAGCAAGGGGGATGGGTAATGGTCTCTGGTAGACTGAAGAAAGCCAAGCGCTTGTGAATCCTCGAAGGAGGAGATACGGACGCTATATAAGTAACCAGAAGATTATTATTATTATTATTATTATTATCATCAGCCTTCATTCGACCAGCAGCTGGACTTGCAGTACAATGAGCAAATGCTTATGAAAGTTCAACATCAGAGACCGGAGTGCTATCGAGATAAGTGGGGATACTAGGACCTTCACTGCAGTACCATCCCGGAGAACTATACATCACCCCAAGAACATAGTGAAGAACGGAGTTATTAACTGCTTCCCCAATAACTCCTAATTATCACCGAATCACAGAAGTTACCATTATGTCATTCCTGGACTTTGTGAATCCCATAAGACTATTAAATATAATACTTGAAAAGATTATGTACAAAATCATAACTATAATGTATTGTTAAACTAAGTATTACCTTCGCAAATTACATCACAACCATTCACTATATCCCTTTAGCATTGAGTCACTATAAGTTAAGTTTAAGAAATAACTTGAACATAGCCTCACTGAAACTGAAGAAAGTAAGCACCTTCACCTAGGTAATGTTCTCAAGGCTGAAAAGCACGGAGCATACAACTAAAGTGGTAACTGCCTCCCGCTGCTCCTCGAGACTACAACGAGCCCTGTTGTGTTCCCTCTGATGTCCGGATACTGGATTCCTGATTGTGAGAGGCAGCTCCCCCTGAAGTCCAGACAAGCCGGATCTACGTTCCACGTTGGCCAGGCTTACTCTCGAAATACTACTCTCCTAACCTATGTAACAAGTTGAAGTTGAAGTGTATACCGTGTATCTATTCCCTTCTTAAATATAACTTTTACCTAGAACCTAGGCTCAATTTCATATTCAGTTAAATTCAGACTCCCATTCTTAAGAAGAATTATTATTGATGATAATCATAATTTAAATATAATTTCTTCGAGAAAACCCTCTGTTACACCTTATTAAATCGTGCGTTAACTTGTTTACTTTATGAATAACGTATTTGTTTATTCTATTATGAAATGGATAATTTTGATCCATCTCGTCTAGAAATTCTAGTTTCGTATAGATCTACTGTCGAATTATTCCACCAACTCGAATACAACGCCAATTTGTTCTTTTCATACCTTATCAGGTATTTCCATCTAAGTGCAACTTTGTCGTGTACGCCATATTTTACTATTAGTATTATTACAACTACTAATACACGCTATTTTATTTACGGGTTTCTTAATCTTCTGTAATCATAATATCGATTGATTCAGTTTAGGTTATATTCAACCTTTAGTTATTCCTCAGTAGATGTAAATCATTAAATCTGAATTCCTCGACTCGTGAGATTATTATTACATATAAGAGTTAATTAATTGTATGTTCATAATATAAATATGTGAATATGTGAATAATTTAAATAATCTAACTACATAGTTAATTGTACAAACAATTCAGCTCCCCTCTCCTTTTTATCTTAATGTATTCCTACCAATATTAAAAATAATATCGCGCTAACCGCAAATACTATTTTCCTCACCTCAGTATAGTGAATGACCTGAGTGACCTACCCAGTCGTATTTATCTGCGCGCGGTAGTATTTACTCTACCCGTACACATCTCGCCACCCGATAGCGAGCGTTCACTTAACCCTCTCCGACATATGACGCGATTTTGAGCCTATTGGTGATATTTTAAAGCCTTTTTTACCATCAGGGGTATTTATAAACCTATAGTTTAGTTACTTCAACCTCTGCAGCTGTCTTTTGAGTTAGCTGTGGGCAGAACTCTAATTTTGGAGAGGTAATTATAAGAGTGAGAGAACTTCTTATTGCTAATCTGGCAACCTCTGCATCATAAACGCGTGAGAGGGTTAAGCAATCTTCGTGCGTTTCCCCTATTGATCAGGCCCGAATTATTCATGTGTGTTTAGAGATTTCATTAAATCTTTCATAAACTTATTAAGAATACTTCACAGTAGATACTCAACTCCCATATATATTATTATCAAGGGTTTACTCTATGTGTATGTGTGTCTATATATAATACTTCACGGTAGATACTCAACTCCCATATATATTATTATCAAGGGTTTATTCTATGTGTATGTGTGTCTATATATAATACTTCACGGTAGATACTCAACTCCCATATATATTATTATCAAGGGTTTACTCTATGTGTATGTGTGTCTATATATAATACTTCACGGTAGATACTCAACTCCCATATATATTATTATCAAGGGTTTACTCTATGTGTATGTGTGTCTATATATAATACTTCACAGTAGATACTCAACTCCCATATATATTATTATCAAGGGTTTATTCTATGTGTATGTGTGTCTATATATAATACTTCACGGCAGATACTCAACTCCCATATATATTATTATCAAGGGTTTACTCTATGTGTATGTGTGTCTATATATAATACTTCACGGTAGATACTCAACTCCCATATATATTATTATCAAGGGTTTACTCTATGTGTATGTGTGTCTATATATAATACTTCACGGTAGATACTCAACTCCCATATATATTATTATCAAGGGTTTACTCTATGTGTATGTGTGTCTATATATAATACTTCACGGTAGATACTCAACTCCCATATATATTATTATCAAGGGTTTACTCTATGTGTATGTGTGTCTATATATAATACTTCACGGTAGATACTCAACTCCCATATATATTATTATCAAGGGTTTACTCTATGTGTATGTGTGTCTATATATAATACTTCACGGTAGATACTCAACTCCCATATATATTATTATCAAGGGTTTATTCTATGTGTATGTGTGTCTATACATAATTGCATATTTCCACAATAATACTATCTTAATTTCATGTTCAATGTTATGTTATTCCTAGACCTTGGTGTGTTATAAATGTGTTAAATTTTTTACTTACTATTCCTTATAATAGTTAAGTTAAGTTTCAACTCACAGTTTAGGTCTAGATATATTCGTGAATTTCATATCAACCATATTATGTCTAAGTATGTTGATTCTCTTACTATTCCCAAATAATAGCTAAGGAATCTATTGATCTATCTCTATGCCATTAAATAAATATGAGTGTAAAATTATTTGTGTGTATTTATTGTGCTCATTACAACCTGATTGAGTACCTAATTGTAAATAAGAACGTGTTAGATGTGTTCCTGTTGAGGATATATTGAGTCTAAAAGTCCATAATTGGATTTGAGTAAAGACCATCATAAAGCCAAGTTGTATTACAAGCCGACATAGCAATATATAAATATATATACACAGAGAGAGAGAGAGAGAGACAGAGCGAGAGAGAGAGAGAGAGAGAGAGAGAGAGAAGAGAGAGAGAGGGGTCCGGTATATCAAGGGAGGTGTAGAGGTGTTGTCAGGCCACTGGACTGGTAATCCAATGGTCCCGGGTTCGAATCCCGATGTATCAATGGGAAGGTATTGGGATGGAATTTGTGCTGTACCTACTATGAATTTCAAAGGCAGCGTCACACTGTTTTTCGCAAATATCTCCCAAATGAATTGTTGTATCAGTATGGTATTTCAGCACAAAGCCTGTTACACCCCCGACCTAATTTATGGCCGATATAGCATTTTGCTATATGTGTTACGTTAGCAGTTTACTCGTGAATATTAAGACGAAGCCGGGAGGTCACGTGTACACATTCAAAGGAATGTGTAGTATTCGTCTTGCCCCCCCCCCCCCCCCAAACCACTCCTTAGCTACCCCTAAATCTCCCCCTCCTCACCTTCCTTACCCCTCACCGTCTCCCCATCCACACCCCCTCCTCACTCTCTCCTCCCTGCACCTCCCATCAATAAATTATACGGTTCATGTTATGCACTGTACTTGTAGCTACTTATATTATGTCAGTATATATATAGATATAATAATTATAGTGTATGCACTAATATTCAGGCAGCTTACGATATTATTGAGTACGTAAACAAGGGGTAGTGCAAATTGTTATGGAGGCAAGACGTATTCCACACTGTTAATTACTGTATAACCGGATGTTTGTGCACATGTGGTAGAAGGACAAAGAACACGTTCTATTGGTATTACCTGTGGTCTGGACCTATTGTGATAACTTGTTTTTATGTGTGCTAAATACTGTGCATTCATCATAAAATATAAACATGGTTAAGTTAAGATATTAATATTTTGTTAACTTGTGTGTTTGATAACCACATCATCACCTATAGACTGCATATACTTCTCTCCATCACTGCATCTCTCATTGTAGCCTTAGCAAATAAATATTAAGTACCAAATATACTGCATATATTGTGACGTATCATTAGGACTATTACATACATTACATTACTGTCATGAAGTAGATGCATTATGATCGATAAATATATTGTAGGAATAAAATGAGGCAAACATGACAATACTGTAAACCATGTATTCGCTATCACTGCCCATGAAAACATCGTCAGGAGGCGGAATGTATTCAATAAAGGTACACTTTACATATCATGACACGGTTCAGAACACACGTAATAACATACGATTCCGTTTATTTGGTTTACTACACATGACTGCATGCATTGGCCTCCTAATACACACATACGGCAAAACAGCCATTACCAAGGGGATTATGCCTTGCTTTCATGCTCGTTCGCCCCACTTCTCGTTTCCATGCCCAGACATAGCAGTAACTGTATGAATAATAGCAAAGTATGATACTTAAATACATAATTATATAGTATTTAATGTACGTAATCACAATAACCTAAGTATTCACGATAACATAAACCGTATACTACAGCTTGGAAAGAGGGAGGGTGAGTGGGAGTAATGAGGGAGACGGGGAGAGGGTGAACTAGGCACTGGGGTAATGGTCTGGGGGTTGGTAGGGGGGTTGGAGGGGTTAGACAGTACCCCACACTCGTCTGAATGTGTACAAGACCCTAGAGGCGATGACTGGATTATACTTAATATTCTTCAGTAAACTTCTGACTAAACACTTATGGCAATGTAATATATTATCTATAAATTAGGTCGGGATGTAACAGGCTTTGTGCTGAAATACCATACTGATACAACAATTCATTTGGGAGATATTTGCGAAAAACAGTGTGACGCTGCCTTTGAAATTCATAGTAGTATCAGTGCAATACTACAAAGCCCACCGAAACGCCAAAAAAATACTCTCATTGTTCCCTCATATACCTGTATAGCACTGTTTGAATATTCCTATATTCAAAATATGAAACAGGGGGGAAATGCCTAGCGAGTGCATTGCTCAATAGGTGGCGTTCTGAAAGTAAGGGTCCGAGTCTTGGGGGTGAAACAGTGAAGCACAGGGGCAAGGCAGCCAGCTCCAGAGATGGGGCTGATTCGAACCGTGGGTGAGCAACCAGGCCCTGTGCTTCTTGCAAAGGCAAGATAGTGGGAGCTGGTTGCATCTCAAAGTGCTTCACATGTATCACTCCCTAGACTGGAATGAGGCCTCACGGACTTCACCGTTGAATGTACGTTAAATGCACAGGCTCTCAGCCTATGCCCGAGAGGGAGTAGTTGTCACATAAAAAAACATATATACATATATATATATATATATATATACTGTATACCGTATATATACAGTATATATATATATATATATATATATATATATATATATATATATATTAGGGTGGCCCTTATGCTATAAGCAAAATTTCAAAATTGCTCTTTTTACCGCTCTCAGGGTTCTCATCGAGTCAGTTTGGTCCAAAAATGATTAAGTAAAATTTTTGCGAAGATTGTTTAATATTTACTGGTAGTTCACGGCGTTTGAAGCCATTCTTTGGGTGGCCTCTACGTATGGAAGTATACTTTGGCTCTGGTCATCCAGTTCCCCCCCACTCTAAAACAGTAAACTTAGTGGGTATTAGCTGCTCAAGGACAGGGGTATCACAGGCACCACTCCATTCATTGTTGCCTGGTTTGTGCCCGGGTTTTCTTCCGGGTGTCCGGGTATAGCTTCCGGTGCTCGGTCACAACTTGGAGGAGAAACTGCAGCTGTTCTTCATCCTTCGTGAGGAGCCGGTTGTATGTTTTGACGAGAGAGACCCCTCGTTCAGCATGATCATTCACAATCTCCAAACCATTAACGAGACGGCAGGCCTCCTGATAATCACCGCGATTTGGCCACTCCTCAGGATCATAGTGGAGAAAATCCGTTGGAAGTCGCACCTTCTCGAAGAAATCCCGACTTCTTGGTGACACGAAGTCTTCGAGGTTGGCATCTTTCAAGAATCCGAGATCGTGCTGAGCTCGCTTGGGAGATTCTTCCTCATCGTCCATTTCTCCCGACATTGCCTTGACCATATCCTTCTTCGTTCGAACGGATACGGCATCATCAAAAAGGGCCAGGACTATAGTTTCTTCTCCAAGGTACCAGAGGTGCCTTTTAATATTCTCTGATGTAGCCTTGCTGATCTCTTGGTTAGGGAAGTCGACGAGAGCCTTGATGAGGTGCAAGTCCCTTCTAGGAGCTTGGACTGAAGAAGGAGAGGTGATCCATGCCTCGACATAGAGAAAAGCTCCGAAGATGCAGAGATCCCTCAAAGCCTTCTCCTCATGGTTTGTCAGTCGGAATTGGTTCTTGAACATCCAAACCTTGAATGCGTAAATGATCTTGCTCATCCATCGTGCATGGTGCATGGGACCAGGACTCGGAATCGAACTCCACGAGGAGGTATATGCCCGAGAAACAAGATCAGGAGCTCCAACAGCTCCCTGTAGTCGTCTCGAGGGTGGTGGATTGTCAGTTGCTCCATCGCAAAGGCGACTTCTTCATCTCGATGAGTTGGAGTTATCGCCGCGTTCACCGCATCATCCATAGTCCCAGGTTGAAATGCTTCCTTGTCGATTAAATCCCACTGGCTTTGAAACCTCTTGAATAGGAGCGCTTCGGGCCCGGAAGTCCCTCCTCCCATCACAGCTCCGAAAGCAGCAGCCAAGATGACTTCCATGATATGGTGGCGGCAGGCCAAGTAAAGAAGATCCCTTCCGATCTTCTGTTCCAGAAGGACGCATGCGCCGGTCCGATGTCCCGTGTTTGCAGCGGCCGTGTCAAAAGACATGGCGACCACTTTCTCAGTCACTCCCCACTCCTCCAAAGCATGGAAAACAGCTTGAGCTTGCGCTTCACCGGTCCCCGAAGGGAGTTTAGAGACGCCGAGGAGCTGGCTGACTCCTACTCCGGATATCAAGATAGGCAGACAATCCACATGCTCCTTGGTTGTCAGGGCTTGAAGGAGTTTTCCATCCCAATGGACAGTCAAGGGGACATCCGCTTGGAAGTCCTTTTTGAGGTTTTCCGCGAAACGTCTCCTGGCTTGACTTTGAGACCGGGCAATGGTTGTTGCGGTTGATGGCCAGGTCCGTAGTGTCATGGCCGAGGCTTTTTGCAGCTTCTGTCAGCACGATGGTGGCTTTTCGGTCGGAAAGCTGAGTACAATCCAGTGCAGCTGCGAGAGATGGTGAAACTATGTTTTTTGTAGCTCTTCGTGGCCGCTTGGGTGGAGAGCAGGATTTTTCCTCCTGAGCACTGCTGCTGTCCTCTCCCTCAGCACTGCTGCTGTCCTCTCCTTCAGCACTGCTGCTTGAAGAAGCAAAGACGGCCGCTGAGGTGGATGCCTTCATTTCTTCACGGGCCTTCTCCCGACGCCGTTCCTTAGCCTCTTTCTTCTCCGCAGCTCTCCGTTCTTTGGAGGCCAGGGAATTGTCCGCAGACCCCATGAAGGCTCTACGGCCCTTCTCTCGCTGAGCAAGGAAAAAATCCTTGTCCTCTTGAAGGACAATGAGAGACAGGGCATCCGCGTGAGCGATATCAAAGAGGTTGTCCATTGAGTCCCGGAAAGCTTCCTCCTTCTTCACCTGCCCTGGTGTCCTTTGGTCCCTTAAGCGTTTTAGGTCTTTCCAGGTTTGGAATAGAGCTTCCAGCATTTTGATGATGTGTTGCTCCCCCCTAACGGGGATCCTGGCCTTTCCGACCCATATGGGGGTCATGGCCACGGTCAGGCTTTCCCACAGAGCTCTCAAAGAGTGTAAATTGTGTTGTTGGCGTAAGTGGTTGTGTGAAATGCAGTTTTTTATGATGTGTTTAATGGTATGGGGTGCTATGTTACAGCCTGGGCAGGTGTCGACAACGGATTCATCCAGTCTCTTCTGATAGCTCAGAAGAGCTGGATGATGTTCGCATCTCAGCCTGGCCAGGTGGACTCTGTCCTCGCGAGGAAGGGAGGATTCAGAAGGATGGATTTCGGGAGGTCATGCTTGCAGCTGCGTGTTGTCTATGAGTGAGTGGATGGAACGGCGAGTGATATGAGTATGGATATGCTTCCGGAAGTTGGTTTGGGGTGGGCAGGGAGGGAGAAAAGACAGTATTTGTGTGTGATAGCTTGTGCTGGGTGTTGTTTTGATATTTCTTGGTGTCTGTGGGTGTGTTGCCATGTAGTGTAGTGGGTGGTGTTGATTCGTGGAGGCTGCCGCCAGGAATTGAGTGCCTCTCATGTCTAGATGATCTTTGACTTTTGAGGACTTTGGTTTCTTGATGTAGGTGATCTGTGGGTGTAGTAGCTGTGCATCCTGTGATGATTTTCAGGGCTTTATTTTGAATAGTCTGTAAGGTCTTATGATGTGTTTCAGCTAGTTTAGAAGCCCAGGCCGAGCTTGCATAACTGATCTTATGTATTGTTTGTAGACTGTGGTGGTGGTTTCTTTGTTGTGTCCAAATTTCGTGTGGGCAAGTGATCTGAGGGCGTTAAGTCTGGGTGTCAGTTTCTTTTTCGTGTTTGTGGTGTGCTGTTTGAATGTCATTTGGGTGTCGTATATTACTCCTAGGATTTTGTGTGTGTGTGTGTTAGGGGTGTGTTGTTTATGTTGAGTCCCGGGACGTAATCGTGATCTCCTGTCCAGCTTGTGAGGAGGGTTGCAGTGGATTTAGCTGGGGCTAAATTGAGTCTGTTTGTAGTGCACCATTCATGTAATGTGTCGAGATAGTCTTGAAGGAGCTTGTTGCTGTGTCTGGGTTTTGGTGCGTGCCAGGTAAGTTCCGCCAACCAGCACAAAAACAGCCAAACAGACTTTGCTGGACTACCAATAAATATGCTCCAATCGTAACGAAATTTGATCACAATATATCTCATTAGGAATGGAACAAAGCCCGGGGGTGAGAGGTTAGGATTTCTTACTTTCGAAAATAAGGGCCACCCTAATATATATATATATATATACTGTATATATATATATATATATATATATATATATTATTATCAACATTAAACCAGTAGTCACCCATTAAGTGTTACTTAAGGGGATAGGGTTTATTTGTTGGTTTATTTATGTATTTATTATTCTTTTAGTTTTCTCCCTAGATCTCCATCAAACATAAAAAACATCCCCTAGATACCCCTTCTAGATAAATGTGTTCATTTTTCGGTAGCAAAACACCCCTGACAAACGCCGGTTCCTCCTAAATTACAGGCTCGCTATCGCTGGCTAGGAAATAATCGACACCTAAATGGCGCGAAAGGTCTTAATATTTACGTAAAAATGGGGCAAAAAGTGTTACAAATTGCCAAAGTAATGGGGCGGCTAAACATAAGGTGGAAGGGTGGGGAGGGGGCAGAAAAACAACCATCCCCTCTTAAATATATACCGGTAGCTAAAGTTTTGTGTGAGGCTTGGGTGTGGAGAAGTTGTACCTTTATCTTTTCTTAGTTTAATACAAATAATTAAGATTAATTTTACAGTTATAATTCCTAAGTTATTTATGATGATGTATTGTGCATTTTCAAATAATCATTCTATATATAATTGAATGGAACTGTGTCAACGGAATTTTATTAACTTTAATTTATATGATAATTTGACCGTCTCTCTCTAGTGCATTGTGTACTTCATATAATTCAAATTCGCATTGTATAATATTGAGAAGAAAAACACACAATCAAACAAATAAAATATACAATTAAATCAGACATTTGGTAGCTTGAATTAAATATATTTGTTAATAAAGTGCTCCTTCTCATTGGTTAGATCCACTCGAACCTTTGAATCTTTAAATTAAAGCCGGTGTTCTGAAGCATCTGGTCTATGAAAAAGCATTGCATTGTCTCATTTTCGTTCGATACTGATTAATTTGGGTTCGTAACAATGTTTTGGCCACGACTGTACACATCAATCTTTAAAATATTCATGTATATTAACCCCTTCTGTACCGGCGACGTCTTGTTCATTATATTCTTTCTACTACTAGACGATTATATTCAGTTTAAAAAGGGCCTCCATCAATGAACAGGCTTCAAACTGTCTCACTTAACACTTTATACTACCACAGATTCTTCTTAGACTGCATAAAATCGTCTAAATACAGCTAGAGTAAAATTGGAAAGACGTCACCGATACAGAAGGGGTTAAGAAAAAACATGAAGACAAACCAAAGATAAAGTATAAAGAGAAACAATCACGCTAAGTGAATGAGCAAGCCAGTCCTCCCATAGGCCATTCGCGCAGCCAAATTTGCAAGATTTTTTCTTCTCTCATATGATACTGGAACAAGACAAAAATCTTGGAGCATAATAAAACAGGCAGCAGGCAAAAGGTAAAAGTTGCTCAAATGTGTATTATCGATATATCTATCTATCTATCTATCTATCTATCTATCTATCTATGTATATCTATCTATATAATATTTTCGTTTGTCTGTCTGTCTGTGTGTTCTTAATAGGCGGCTGCAGTTTTGGACCTGGGGAGCTGAAACTTTGCATGTGGGTGTCAATTGACCTGGGTCAGGTCATAGAGGGGGCGAGGCCACTATCGGAGGTCGTTTCGAGGCCGAAATTGATGAAAATAATAACAAAATAAATACAAAATTGTCGTTTGGGGCAGAAGGAGGCCTCCGATCGAAAAGGTGTATGGTACGAAAGTTGTTCGCAGCCCCCCAAAATGGAGGTAAGTATGAGGTCAGATCCAAAATCGGAGGTCATTTAGCGGCCGAAATCGAGGTCACCGTTTAATGAGGCACAGGGAGGTCGAGGCCGGTAATTATGGTAGTAGTAGTATTGTGATGATTGTGGTAGTAGTGATTGATGATGGTGATTATGGTAGTAGTAGTGGTGGTAGTAGTGATGGTGATTATGGTAGAATTTAAACCCGGGCAACGCCGGGTACCCCTGCTAGTACTGTATATAGATAGATAGATAGATATGTATATTATACATGAAAGAGAGAGAGAGAGAGAGAGAGAGAGAGAGAGAGAGAGAGAGAGAGAGAGAGAGAGAAGAGTATGAATAACGAAAACATGATCAGTAATCAACCACTTGCGAGTTTCGGGCTATGAGGAAGTTGGAGCCGTAAAAATCTACATTTAAGAAAATCACAGTGGTATAATTTATGAGTTTGTGATGGATAGAATGTGTGTGTAATTTGAGTTTACGTATTAAACATGTACTGTATATACTGTACAACAGCCTCATTTTAATGGATATAATTATGTTACCCCGTTCAGTACCAGGGACGTCTTTTTCATCATATTTTGGCAACTATTAGACGATTTTATTCTGTTTAGGAAGGACGTTTAGCAATAAGACTTCAAACTATCTCAACCAACACTGTCAACTACCACAGATCCTTCCTAAGCTGCATACTATCTAAATAAAGCGAGCAACACAAATCAAATAAATAGATAAATAACACATCTCGCTGGTACTCAAAGTGTTAAATATCGATGCTTTCTGCTCCAATATCCTTATAGTCTGATTCCCGAAACTCGAAACTCGTAATTGGTCAATATATTTAGGCAATGCAAGATGACTATAACTAAGGGGGAATGGTTGTTTTTTCTGGTCCCCCTCCTTCCTAATGTTTAGCCCCATTAGTTTTAAGGCTTTATGGCATTCGGCCCTTTAGTTTGGCGATTTTCAAAACTTTTGCCCCATTTCTTGTTCTATATTAAGACTTTTTGTGTCATCTAGGTGTCGATTTTTCCTTGGCGAGCGATAGCGAGCCTGAAATTTTACAGAAAGCGGCCTTTGGCCGGCCTTTTTTTCTATCGAAAAATGTACAATTTTTTTTTGTTTTTTTTTGTTTTTTAATCTTGATGGAGGTCTAGGGAGAAACTAAATAAATATTAAAAGTATACATAAATGAGGAAATAATGTATATACGCCGATCCCCCCTAAGTATTCTAAACAATATAACTGGGTTCTCCTGACTGGGCGAAAAAATCAACCTCCATGGACGTGACAATTGCAAATCGCATAACTTTTTGTTCACAACTGTTTCGGCCAATATAATTCAGCAATTGACCATTTGCGAGTTTTAGGCTATCAGGAAGTTGGAGCTGTAAACATCGATATTTAGCAGAATTTCAAGATATAATGCGGCTGTAGTACATTTAAAAATACATAAAACCTAATTCAATACAGTTTTTATACATCAGAAACCTACCTTATTATAGCCTTTCTGTTTAATAGCGATGTTTACCACTCCAACTTCCTTATAGAACGAAACTCGCAAGTGGTCAATTGAAGAGGTGCCAGCTTTGGTTTCAATTTGCTAAGCAGACCTGATGCGACGAATATTGAGTTTTTATTTTGTTTAATTTAACCATTATATTTGTTCAGCTACATGGCATACTGGATTCTCTCACTATCACTTACTCTCTCACTCTATCACTCACCCCCCCCCCCACACACACACACACGTTCTCTCTATCTCTCTACCCCACCTATACACTACCAAAGCCCATCGTGAGCCAGTGTATTATGACCACCTTCCCTGATTGACACGCCTTCAATACAATATACTGTATTTACAGTACTCATCACTCTCAATCTCTCTCCCTCTTTAGCAGCAGACCCACCAATCCTCAGAGTGCAAAACTAGATTTGCGTTGTGCAAGTTTTGAAGGCCTTCGGGGAAGCATATCCCAGATCAGACTTGAGGGTGAGAATGTTAACCCATCGGATCCTGAGGCCCTCATATGAGGCCTATCGCTCTGTCCGGGGGTATTTCTGAAAAATGACAATCTTCATAAATCGATATCTACTGATTGAGACCACTTAGAGCAGCCAACTAAATTGTATAGTATAAAACCAACCTTCGTCTGTGGAATGGAGTTGAGTTGACATCGCTACAACAAGTGGTTGCCGAGATATGATTATGGGAATGGAGGTGTTTTTCCGCATATTTTTGCCCGCGTCCGAACGCTTCGCCGCGATCCTGGCTAGCACGCACTAAGTCACTCGTCGCTTCGGTGGCTTTGACACTGGTAGACGATATTATGTTTCTATGGAGATAATGTCATAGTCATTGTATCATTTATTACTTTTACAACCATTATTGACTTATGTGAAACTTTTTATAACATATTTTCGGCATTTTCACGGTTATTGGATATTATTGTGTCACTTTCACTCTTACTACTCTTCTTGTTATGAATTATTGTCACTCTCACTGTTATTATTGAGTTATTATTACTTGTTATACATTTGTGTGTCACTTTCACTTACTAGGTTAGGCTAGGCTAGGCTAGGCTAGGCAAGCGTACGGTACCGTACGGTAGCGTAATTTACACTTGTAATTATTTAACCCACAGAACCCCAGCGACGCAGTGTTTGCGTCCAATATGTTTGTAACGCTAAACCCCAGGGACGCATAAGGTACGTCCTGGTTAATTACTCTGGTCCATTGGCACCTAGAGGGCTCAGATTTGTATGGGAACTGTCTAAGTATCCCACGCAACAATGCCGATGGTTGAAAACTCTCAAAGTCCAACCGCCTGTGCGTGAGCGTGCAAAAACCTGTTTTTGCCTGTTTTTGCCTACCCATTTCCCCATGTTAATTCCGACTTTCGGGCGCACCGTAGGACCCCTTAATGACCTAGGGGATCGGTTTTTTGTGGGTTTTCCTTCATTTCTATCCCATTCCTGGTGTTTTCTGGAAAACAATTTTTTTTTCACAACCTGCTGGTCCTGGGTGTTACATTTATTATTAACTAGCTGGGGTTCAGTGGGTTAAAAAAAAGTTAGTTATTATTACATATTTTTGTGTCTCTTTCACTTGCCCATATTGTTATATTGTTGTATTGTTACTGGCCGGAGAAGGCGTGCCGACAGCCAACTCCGGGGTCACCCGCATCTTCACTAACCACTTCTTCATCGTCAAAGTCACTCCCAAGTTCACTCAGTTTACTATATTCACGAGCACCGCATTCACCATCGTCATTATCCTCGTCATGATCGTCCTCATCGGTACTAATAAAGCCCAGAAACTCTAATCCATCCGCCACTTCACCCGCATCTTCACTAACTACTTGTTCATCGTCAAAGTCACTCCCAAGTTCACTCAGTTCACTATATTGACTCAGTTCACTATATTCGCTTAGCTCTTCCCCAGAGTGTGTGCAACACCACCGGGACTTAGCAGTGTTTGCTTGGTCGTTTTAGCCTTGCTTTTGTTAGGCGTACGGGACGCAGCGGCGGGCGGCGATTCGGACACAGCAATGTTTTTTTGGATTACCTCCATCCATCTTGGATGCGCAATAAGAACTGATGCTGCCTGTTAGTTTGTGCTTGGTGGCGCTGCAGTAGCCCATGCACAAACAAAAATCCGCCCGCGCGATTTAAACACTTTGATTTTGATTTAGCCTCATATGAGGACTACCGTATTCCTAACCAAATTTTTTTTTGCCTCATATGAGGCTTCCCGGATCCCATGGGTTAAAGCGATTTGGTGCTCATTCAAACAGCAGTTTATGGTTCGACACGACACGCTGCATTCGTTCCTACTAAACTTACCAAACCAGGCTCAACCCAACCAAAAAGGTTCACAGAGACATAGCTTCAGTAATTAGAAATAGAAAGGTTGCATACAAAAAGGCCAAAATAAATCAAGACCAAAGTGATTTAGATTCCTTCAAAAATATGTGTAGAAGAGTGAAATGTCTTATAAAGAAAGCAAAGCAGAATGAAGAACTAAGGATTGCAACCCTTTGCAAAGAGAGTCTTAAAGAGTAAAATACCCCGAAAACGGAAAGGACCACACACAGAGGAGAGGAAAAGAATGGAAGAAGAAGGAGAAACAACAAAGAAGAAAGGATCGAAGGAGTCAACCAGGACAAGAACATCAACCACCACCAGGCAAATCGCTGTACTGACGAAGGCGACGCCGGGGAAGGAATGTCCAACCACGCCGGGCAAGACTATTCGCCCCATCACATCACCAAAGAAGAGAATAGTGGTTAGCCAATCATTTTAGAAACACCACCTATGTTCTTCTTATATATTAAACATCACCTATGTTCTTCTTCTATATTAAACATCACCTATGTTCTTCTTCTATATTAAACATCACCTATGTTCTTCTTATATATTAAACATCACCTATGTTCTTCTTATATATTAAACATCACCTATGTTCTTCTTATATATTAAACATCACCTATGTTCTTCTTATATATTAAACATCACCTATGTTCTTCTTCTATATTAGATAAGATATAACATGATAGAAAATAAGGAACTACATTATGAATGCTATGTATTAAATATAATAAGAAATGATCAACCAGATGAAATGAATATGATGATGTTTTGAAAACCTAATTATGCAATAAGAATATGAAACCATACCTCAATAGACCTTTGGGACATCGTTTCCTACACATACATATATAATTATATGCCTTTTTTTGTCATACTTTAACTACTTCTTCTAATTAAACAAATCACATGTTCTTCTTTCTCATAAAATATTATCTGTCACGATAGTACCAAAGTTGACACCACGTCAAGCGGCGTTGGTGTCTCACACACACACGTGACGGAAGTGGGCGCCTCATGCGCTAAACCGTTCAGGTATACCGCTCAGGCATACCAACACGCTCTGAGAATGAAGCATAAGTAAATACTATTTTATTTGATGAATTACCAGGATATGTTTAAGAATCATTATCCACATAACTCCAACTAACAAGGATACGTAAGTAGATTCCCATTTCACAACGCCGGGAAGGAGTATGATAGATAAAATACTTTCATATGCGCATCTCGGACTTCATCCCTTTGATGCACACGACACCAAGCATTCCGCACCAGTTCAGATTAAATATTTTCTTTCCCTTGAACACCATTATTGTTTTCAAAGGCTTTACTGAGTTCATGTAGATATGATGTGATGATTTATTTAACCATTGATGAAGTACCTTTTTCTGCTGAGATGTATTTTGATTTAGGTATCACCCCATCACTTAGTAAGTTGATTATAAAGAAGATATCTTGACCACCAGAGTAAGAAGGGTTTATAGACCTCTTTAAGGATACCTCCTCATGCCCTTACCATTCTAGAAGTTGGGAAGGATCCCTCGCAGCAATCCTCAATACCAGGTCAGGATATTTGAAGAGAGTTAAGCAATTGTAAGGCTTCTAGAATACTAGAATTCTAGAATACTAGAATTCTGGCACCACCACCTTCAGAAGTCTTATAATTAAACCTCCATTCAGTTGGACGAACGGCCTCCCGAAAGTTCAATATACTGTCTGTGAGACAAAAAATCCTATTCGTAGGGATCTTTGTTAGACAAGGCACAACCCGGCTAACATAGAGACTCTTGATAGGCGGTGTCTACTATAAGTCTAGTAGTGAAGTGTACGGCCTCCCGGAACTTCATTATTATTCTTCAGTTACCGAAACTGTGACCTGTTACAGAAAACTCTGCTATCACTTGGCACAACCAGTGAGAAACATAGCTACTGTGACTGGAAAAGCTTTCCTTAAGTTAGGAAGAAGGACCTCCGGAATCCCGTTCCTTCCTCTTAATTAGAGGCAAGTTCACAAGCACCATCTCTAAAAGAAGTTGAGGTGTACGGCAATACCGTCCTCAATATTCTCTAGAGTGGAAAGTCCTACTCTAGGAACTTTGTTAATGCTCGGCACAACCAGCATATAACATTGTCCCTTTAGATAGGTCCCACTTTCCTTAGTAAATGTGGAGAGACTCCGGCACCCCCGACCTCTCTACTATTACTCTTGAAGGTGAACACTGTACTAAGTGTCCTGATAGAGGAACTTTGTTAATGCTCGGCACAACCAGTATTTAACATTGTCTCTGTTGTCAGGTCCCACTTTTCCTGGTAAAAGTGGAGAGACTCCGGCAATACCGACCTCTCTATTTTTATCTTGTAGAAGTGGACACTATACAAAAGTGTCCTTGTAGAGGAACTTTGTTAATACCAGGCACAACCGGTATTTTAACATTGTCTTCTTTACTAGGTTGGCATTTTCTATAACGAAGAGTTGAGAGACTCCGGCATCCCCGACCTCTCTATTCATTACTATTGAGAGTGGACACTACCACTTTTCACAGGTAGTCTCAAAACCTCTGAGACCGCTGTGTTAGAGAAAGGGCTTGGCGAAATACCCTCAAGGGCACTCTGCAAATACAAGTCCTAGGTGCACTGAGTCTGTGGCCTCCCATTAGACTGTGTAACTAAAAGGTTTAAACATCGCCCTGGGTCCTCCGAACCTCTTAAAAAGATCAGGACAGTCAGTAAGAATACTTTTACCAAACTTACTGCGTTAGTCCGATATCATGCTATAATTGATTTACCAAAGCACGATATTCAAGATCCTATTCCAAGAGTACCTTAACAGGACTTCATCAACGGTTGATATGCAGGTCAGGATAGTCGAGTATTTCTTCAAACATCTGAAATACTCGCTTTAGTCCGGTATGGTGCCCAACTGTACTTGCCCGACAATTACTATATGTTGCGGAGCCATACTCAAGATCTCAAGCCCATCAACCCATCTGTAACTATCTTCACACAGCCGGCCCACCTGGACGGCCCACGGAGAAGCAGAAGAATAGAGCCAGCCACCACCAGAATCATCATCAGAAAACAGACAAGAGAAGACGCCTAAGTCGAGAATCTAGGAAAGAGTGAAAAGTGACTAAAACCGTAATCTACCAAGTCAGCGTAAATAAATAGAGTCCCCCAAGCGACTCTGACTGAAAAACCCAAGTTCCCGAGAAAATAAACAGAGTCCCATCAAGTGTCCTAAAAAGTTCATAAATCTTCCAGAGTGTTAATGATCGGAATTAAAAGAAAAGGATTACTTTTACCCTGCTAAAGTGTTTCCACCCCTCAAAAGTGATTTCCCAATTTATTCCATTTAAGCCAATTTTGAAGGCTAAGCGACTGCCATTTTTCCAAACCAAGTGATAATATAATAAGAGTCCCCATCGACTCGAACATTTTCTATAGAGGGAATATAGTGCAAAGCCTAAGTTCAGTTGACCTTGAACTCGCTCTCATACCAGTGCGCATAGTAGACAACTCCGAGGATACGTATAGTAAAATAACTCTTTTCCCGTATAAGCTCGCAAGTAAAATCTTTCTCAAATATTGTGCATCATTGTGACTGAAGTGATCAACCTAGATGTTCAGAAGTGTTAGAATATTCTATATAAACAGAATATAGTGAAGCTGTGCAGAATACCTGCTCTCTATCTAGATCCGCGACTGTGCTCGAAGATAGTAAATAGTGTTAAAGAATATTCATTGGTCGTGTTTACTAAAATACCTTCGTACTCTTTTGTGTATTAGTGAGTAAGAAATAAAGCTGTATTTCCTAAACCATATTTTGCAAAATATATATCATCTGTTGCCTTTTATTTATATGTACTTATATGAACTCGGAAGTCCCAGTAGAGTAGAACTCACCTGTATCAATCGTTAATCCTGAATATAATCAGGGCATAACAGAGTTTTTCAGTTATGTGAACAGAAGGAAGCCATTCAAAAGTAGCATTGGACCTCTAAAGGATCCAACAGGGCAAATTCAAACTTCTGACACTGATATAGCTAAATCCCTAAACAACTATTTTGCCTCGGTATTCACAAGGGAAAATACCAGTGACATGCCAAGTCCTGGATTAGTGCATGAGGGTGAAGTTCTTAGCAAAATCAGATGTACCCCAGAGGATGTAGCAAAAAGAATATATAATTTAAATAGGTTCAAGTCAGCCGGCCTAGATGGCTTTCTTCCTCGAGTTGTACGTGAAGTGCGAGAGGAAATCGCACCTTTCTTAGCAGACATCTTTAATAAATCACTAGACAATGGAGAAGTCCCTTAAGACTTGAAACTTGCCAATGTGACCCCAATCTTTAAGAAAGGGGATCACGAGTGTCCCAAGAATTATTGGCCAATTAGTTTGACTTCTATCACAGTAAAACTCTTAGAAGGGATACTAGTAGACAAGATAGTTTACTACCTAGAAACCCACAATTGAATTACAGATTCCCAACATGGATTCAGGCAACACCGATCATGTCTTACCAATTTGCTCGAATTTGTCCATGAAATGCTGAGTGAGTATGACAACAGTAGAGCCATAGACACCCTTTACTTAGATTTTCAAAAAGCTTTTGACAAAGTGCCTCATTGCAGGCTAATGTCAAAAGTGAGTTCCGCTAGGTATCAATACAGAGGTCACAAATTGGATAGAAATATGGCTAACAGGTAGACAAACAACGAGTGGTAATCAATGGTGTTTCTTCTGAGTGGACTTCAGTCTGTTCTGGAGTTCCACAGGGAACTGTCCTTGGCCCACTTCTGATTATCATATATGTCAATGACATCGATATTGGTCTGTTGAGCTGTGATCTCCAAGTTTGCAGATGACATAAAGCTTGGAATGAATGTGAAAGACGCCAAAGGGGTCGAACAGCTCAGGATGGACCTCAACAGACTGGGTGAATGATCGGAGACATGGCAGATGCCTCTAAACTTGGAAAAGTGCAAAGTGATGCATATCGGCCAAGCAAACCCCAATTGGTAAAATTCTAGTTTCACGTACACAGCGACAAAAGGGAGGCGCCGTTGTAAAGGCATAGCTTCCCGACCAACTATGAAGATCAGGGAAATTGCTGGGTAAAAGACGTAACATAATGATAATAAACTACATTAACGACATTAGCCTAACCTAACAACCTTACCTAACCTAACCTAGTATTATGTAATAGCTATGGTGCCGCATATGGGGAGATTTTTTTTTTTTTTTTTAACAGTAGATATAATTCCTTATAATGCATTTCCGCCGCTTTGGACATATATAGGAATTAAGTATGGTATATGACAACTCTAAAGTAGCCATAGAAATTTATGAGTATGCTGTGAAAGCGAAACTAGAATTAAACCCCCCAATTCAGGCTATTCACTATTGGGAATGCCTCTGGAAGTGAGTGACTTTGAAAAGGATTTGGGTGTTCTAATTAGCAGTGACCTAATGTTTTCCAAGCAGTGCATTGAAGTAGAGAGAAGAAAGCTCAGAAATTATTGGGCTATATTAAGAGGCAATTTAAGTATAGAAATAAGGAAATAGTCCTCACACTTTACAACGCTCTATTACGGCCTCTCCTGGTGTATCCTGTTCAATTCTGGTCTCCAGCACCCGGGAAAGATATAGAGCGACTGGAGAGAGTACAAGCTAGGGCTACAAAACTTATTCCATCGCTTAGAAGAATGACCTATGAGGACCGGTTGAGAGCTCTTGATCTCTTCCCGTTGGAGACCCGCAGACTACGAGGTCAGCTCATTGAAGTTTTTAAAATACTTAATGGGTTTGGCAATGTGGATTATAGCAAAATGTTTATCCTCAATATGAATACAACACATAACCATGGCTGGCAATTAGAATTGAAAAGGATCAGCACTAGTATTTGTGGACACTTTTCACATATAAGATCGGTTCTACCTGGAACAAACTTCCCTCAGAAGTTGTAAATAGTTCTTCGGTAGAGCAGTTAAAGAAGAGAGTAGATAGTATTTTGCACACTCTGTAAAGAGTGTAGTGCACTAAACAATCTCTCTCCTTCTACTTCGAGTATCTCCTCGGAATGGACCGCAAGGTCTCAGAGATACACACTATTCCTTGTAACTCCTTGTAACTCTCTCTGTCTCTCTCTTAGTGAGCCAGTGCATTATTACCATCCGCCCTTATTGACACGCTTCCAATACAATATGTACAGTATTCCTCATCACTCTATCTCTCTAATATATTCTGGACGAACCAAAGCGATCCTTTAACTGTAAAGAAATCGGCTTTCGGTCAGGATATTTTTCTATCGAAAATGTGAGATTTAGCTTAGGTGGGCATACATTTAGTTTTAGCTTGAAGGAAGTCTGGGGTGACGTTTTTGTCAACCTATGGTGCAAACTAAAATACATTGTTCGAAAATGGCAAAGAAAATCCCTCAATAATATTTAAATATAATATCATAGTTTAATAACCCACAAGACGTCGGACCAGATGGTGTATTCTCTGCTCATTTGTTTGTGTATGTGTAGGTTTTCCTCCAAACTCCGCCTTGTATCTCCAGTAACCGATTCTAGACGAATGTAATCAGCTTTGGAAGGCTCTCTAAGAACCAGATAGGTAAATTCATAGTAAAGTATATCTAAATCAACCATTTGATTTCCAAAATTTCCTCTTAACCCCTTCAGCCCCATGACGGTTTTTTACCTTTGATTCTGACGACAATTAGACGATTTTATGCAGTTTGAGAAAGACCTATGTTAGTAAGAGGGTTTATTGAGATCTATATACCCATTTGAGTCGTAGAAGTAGAAAAAACATTTTCTAATGGTAACCAGAATATGATGAGATTTACGTAATGGTGGTGAAGGGGTTAACTAAATATAATCGTCTACTGATAGCCAAAATAAAAGGATTAACTGTGCTTGTTCTTTCAATTTTGGTCCAGTTATCAATAGCTTAACCCTTTCAGTACCGGTGACGTCTGTTTTATCGTATGTTAGCTATATATAAATAATTGTATGCAACTGAACAATTATCTTAGAGAGTTAAAAGGGATACATGAGAGAGTTGGAGGTCTTTTAATTGCTAGAGGTCCTTTCTAACTGGATAAAATCGTCTGGTAGTTGCCAGAATATAATGATGAAGACGTCACCGGTAGTGAAAGGGTTAATGGTAGATATTTTGTAGTTACCTTCCCTCTGTGTATGTTCATGTATACGTCTTTAGCCTAATAGATAAATTAGGTGTATATAAACTTGGATCATATCTACATTGACTAGAGAGAGAGAGAGAGAGAGAGTGCGTGAGTGAGTGAGAGTGAGTGAGTGTGTGTGTGTGTGTTTGTCATTCATATTAATATTTTGTTGTCAACGTTTATCCACTGTTCTTTATCAAGCCAGCCGTGCCTATATCTATGTTAAAAAGGTCGTGAAGCAATTATAGGAATAAACTAGTCTAGTATATTCTATTAAAGAGAGAGAGAGAGAGAGAGAGAGAGAGAGAGAGAGAGAGAGAGAGAGAGAAGGAGAGAAAGAGAGAGAGTACAAAGGAGTACAAAGGAAATCAAGCAACAAGAGGTCTAGTTGTAATGCCTGGATTGTGGCAAAGTATCTGTAACTGCATTCGATGCTGAAATCTGCTTGAGCTATCACGCCAAGCAGAGTACTTCTCTTGGTGTAGTGGCCAAGGCGCTCGCCTCCCACGTGGCGGGCCCGAGATCGAATCTCGGCCAGGCCGTGCCCAAAAACATTTGGGGCGAATTTCCACATCAGATGCAGTTCGGATGTGATTGTTAAAATTTGTAAAATGTAATTGTGTGTAATTGTAAAGTCGGCAAAAATTGTATGGTGCCGTTTCGAGGTCACTTCACTGGTGGCAGCTGTAAAGGGATATCTGAGAATGCTTAGTTGGGGAATCCCCATGGTGTACTGGCTTGCCTTAACTGGTTGGCTACAACAGTTGCTAAGACTAGAGCTCTCAGAAATTCTCAGAGATGATGTCCCAGTGACTCCGGTTCGTTGGGGAGGTATGGTAGCGGGTTCCTGTACTGCCTCCTCGTCGTGGTGTGTGACCGCCCGGCAAGTGATGGATATAAGGAATGTCGCTGGTGATCGTTGTCTCGGAGCCTCGCTGTAGTTGACACGCTCAGACTTGTGCCTCGCTTGCTTTCGCTCGCTCGGCGTCTTCGCTACCTGGACGATAATGTGATGTAATGCCAGGATTGTGGCAAAGTATCTGTAACTGCATTCGATGCTGAAATCTGCTTGAGCTATCACGCCAAGCGGAGTACTTCTCTTGGTGTAGTGGCCAAGGCGCTCACCTCCCACGTGGCGGGCCCGAGATCGAATCTCGGCCGGGCCGCGCCCAAAAACATTTGGGGCGAATTTCCGCATCAGACGCAGTCGGATGTGATTGTTAAAATTTGTAAAATATAATTGTGTGTAATTGTAAAGTTGGCAAAAATAGCCTGTTGCCGTTTCGAGGTCACTTCATAGTGACCCTTCTAGGCTACTTGTTCTCCAAAACACTGAGGATCAAGTGTCCAAACAGTGGTTTAGAGTGGGTAGGGAACATTGGAAAGGGAACTAACTGCCCTGGAACTAATGTCCGTGGCAGTATTAGGAAGTTAGTAGGGGACAGATGGGTTAGTAACTGAGGTTGTGGAGTGGTAGGGGTTGTAGGAGATTGTAACGTTTCAGCAATAGCTCTTGCCATGTTCACACAGGTAATGATTAAACTAGAATGAATGAATGAATGAATATAGAAAAGGTGGGTGAAAAGTGAAAGAAGGGAAGTTTTTATTGGTGTAGTAATAGAGAAAGTGTTAAAGTAGGAAGATAAAGATTGTCGGGGCTTGACCAAACGTGCGTGAGTTATTATAATTTCGGTTGGTGGAGGGTTGTGACTCTGTTGATATTATTGGAAGTACATTTTTGGAAAGCTTCAGTATGGCACGCAAGAAGGAGGCAAGGAGTATTAATCTAGGGTGGTAAAAGTTGCAAACAGAAGGTGGCGATTTTGGATGGAAATGGTGATTAAAATAGTGTGACGTTAACCACTCCGTTAGAACCGCATGGCTTGTCCTACAGTGACTCACTAGGATCGCCAGGGCAGTGGATGGGGCTACAGTTTATGTATTAGAGTGTGCTTTATTTCATATGAAAGCTCGTGTCATGGGCAGTCCAGAAAGACTCTTTGTTTTCGCCCATGTCAAGGCTTTATATATTTAATTGTAAAGTATATGTTTTATCATTAACTAGTAATGATAGGATCTGGGAAAGAGAGAGGGAGTAGAATGGAGTGAGAGGGGGCGCGCAGTGTTTTTTGTCCCGCTCGATGACGTCACGGCTGGCTGCTTCGCGGGGGTTGGTGGAGGGAGGTCCTTACCAAGCTGTGAGCTTTGTTAGTGGTCAGTTGATTCGTAACCGCTGTTTTCCCACGCGGCTCGAGCTAGTGCGAGTATATATACTGGTTCCTCGCCACTCTCTCCCTCAGATCTGGTTTCTAGAACACACCCATCTTTTTGTCCCTTGCTATCTATCCCCGCTCCGCACCTGAGAATCTTTTCCTCTGCCTATCTCTCTCATTGTCTATATCTTTCACCACCTTTATTAACATTATATGCCCTCTGGTTAACTCTGCAAAATCAGCTTCATGCTGGTCAGTTGTATTGTGTGTTAAGGTCTGATATAACCTGTGTATGTTAGTTGTTAAGATAAGTGGATCACGAAGCATTGGTTGGCTTTCATATTGCCGCTTCCTATAATTATTAGTGTTCTGCTGGATTAGATAATGCTAGACTGGGAGTCTGATATAATAGGTATTGTTTCCTATGAGTGCTGGCTTTAGTTAAAAGCGGCACGACATACCTGAGAACTGGAGTTGATTGAGTAAATTCTAGTCTGTGTGCCATTGAGAGTAGAGCATGCACGAATGAGGGCTTTTTGCCTATACCATTCTGCACTGTTCTAGTCTCGATTGTTTGTCTTTGAGGTACGCCAGGAGAACGCTTAATACTTCGGTATTAAGGTTTCTCAAGAGAGCTACCCTTCATTATAACGTAATATTTGACGCACAGACTTGAGATTTGCACTAGGCTATGCAGCATGCCATGCGCACCAGTATCTCGTATCATTGACTCTAGCTAGACTTTATCAATCATAGTATACATTAAGTATATTAACCTAATTACTCTTTTTATGCATACCCATTTATGATTACACAAGCATTTCGCAGCCTAGTTTGATGTATTGAGACACAAACGACTTAGGCTCTTTTTGTTGATAGGAATACTGCATTGTGGCGATTATTATTAGTGTTGTAGTGTTTAGGATATTCTTGGCTCCGACGGCATTATATATTCTGCCGTTTTGTGTGCATAGCCTGCACGAGCATTGTTCCACTGCCTGCCTTTTTGGGTTCCATTTCCGATACGAGCATCTTTACAGCATCTAACATTTAAAGAAGATTCCTTGTTAGTGTTGAAGGACTTTAGTGCACTTTCTTTCATGCAGGAGTGCCTGACATTTATTGATTAAAGTAACGTAAGCTGTAACTTCTCTTACCACCTTACTTTGTATACCATAACCAAGCACCTTCGGTTATAGGTAGTAATAGGCTGTTTTCACATAACATTAAGCCTAGAGTAGACGCACATTTATTGAGAGTTTGATAGCCTATTATTGCATATAGAACTCTGTAGAGTATTTGTGTTCTTTGTTCACTGGGAATATACTTCAGAGGTTGGAGCTAGCGCTTTCCATTGTAACATTTATGCCATTACTAGTCCAATGAATAAGAGCCCTGATATATTTGAACCCCAGTCGTAACAAATGGCGACCTTACCTAGGATTTGGTGAACCTACATTTATTAGCAGGGAACATTTGTTGTTTTGGAGAATATTTTGCGGGGATCAGCATGAATATTTTTTTTTTTTGGCAACATAGTATTGCCCTTGAGTATTTCCGAGAATTTTTGTGTGTATATCGAGGTATAAGAGTTTGGGGTCCTTCTTTTCTGAATATTGTGGTGAGAAATTTTTGTGAGCATCATGTCTTATACCGGATCAGAGGAGAATGGAGACACAGTACGTAATGTCGAGACTGAGGAACAGCAGTATGATGAAAGGGTTAATCGGGTGAACTGTGAGGAGGATGCTAGGATATTTTTGCAATGGCCTGTTACTGCCGAGCGGTTGGTGGGTATGGATCGGTACGGTCTTCAATGCCTGGCCACAGCTATCGGTCATGCGGTTACTAGCAGCATGACCAAGGATAACTTGATAACGTGTGTACTGGGCAGGGTGACTGGTGAGCGAGATGGGTTGAGTGCTCAGAGCCCTTCGGCCATGCTTCCCCTACACTCGACTCCCAGCCATCCCAGTAGTTCGCCGACCCCGGGTACGCTTCCGCAGTTGGGTGGTGGCTGGCAGGGTGGGTTGCCCCTGGGGGGACCACCGGTAATTTCAAACATTGTAGCACCTTCACCTCCTTCAGGGTTGTCTCCAGAATTATTGCTTCAGCTCGAATTAGCTAAGATCGAAGAGAGAAAGGCTATCAGGGCAGGTGAGCTTCAGCAGCAATTAGAATTGGCCAAGATAGAAGAGAGAGCCAAGCTGGCAAAAATCCAAGCTGATTTGGAGTCGACTAGGTACTGTGCCGACATGGACGTAGAGAAGTCGCGGGTAGAGGCAACAGGCAACAGGACAGCGACTTGGGGCTGGTAACCGTGCTCATGATCAATCTCTCTCGCACTTATTGAAGCTGGTTCCGGTGTTTGATGAGAGTGGTGTAACAGAATTTTTCACACGCTTTGAAAAGAAGTGCCAGGAACACCAGTGGCCAGAGAATAAATGGGCAGCACTTGTATCCTCTAGATTAATAGGCAAGGGTCTTAAAGCCTACGATGCGTTACCTTTGGAGTCATGTATTGTGTATGAGGATTTCAAGGAGGCTGTCCTGAGGGCTTACGAATTGCAACCAGAAACGTACCGTTTGAAGTTCCGGGGTGTAACTAAGGGAAGAGATAGCACCTTTTTGGAACACGCCCGGGACTTGTCCGATGCTATGGGAAACTGGCTCCGATCTGAGAAGGTCACAACATTTGATGAAATTAAGCAGTTAATGATGTTGGAGCAGTTCTTTAAGAGCACGGGCGGTGATCTAACTTTGAACTAGAAGGAGAAAAACCCAAGAACTCTAGTCGAAGCAGCAGAAATGGCTGACCGACGGCTGTCGTTGATTCGGGGTTGCGGGTCCTCACAGAAGTACGATGTAAGTACTAAGGACCGTTATCCTCCCCCTCCCCGTAACAATGACACATTTAAACAGAAGAGCCATGAAACTAAAACTGAATCCAAACCTTACACCACACCGTATGTGAAAAGTCAGGGGCCTTTTACATCACAGTATAAGCCGAAACCGAAATTTATGTGTTTTAGTTGCCACCAGGAGGGTCATAAGGCAAATGAGTGCCCTAGTCGACCTCCTCCGGCAGCCGTGTCTTTTGCTCACGGCATTGGAGTGTTCAAGAGGACATCGGAGTTTGTTAGAGGCATTTCTTCCGAGGTAAATACACTGCCAGTGCAGAAGGATCCGGAAGGCTTATTCCCTGTCCGTGATGCCTTTAGTGACCACAGGGGACTCGGTTGTGTGGAGTGGGGGGGTAGACGACATGAGGTGAGAATTTTGCGTGACACTGGGGCATCGCAAACACTGTTGAGAAATTGCACTGGTAAACCTGTCAATACGGCGCGGGTGGTTGTGGTTCAGGGAGTTAATGCGACAAGGTCATACCCGCTTGTGAGAATGAAGGTGGAAGTTGATGGTGTGACTCGTGACCTGGATGGTGGTCCGAAGCTTGCTAGTGTATTTTTCCCGGTATGGTTACCCGCAGGTTTTGTTTGCTGTGTGGGAGGTACCTGGCGAAAGTTTGGGATTCAGCCCTAATGAGCTCGTCTTTGGACACCGTGTCAGAGGGCCTCTCCATATGGTTGAAGAAGTATGGGAGGGCGCAGAAAAACCTTGTTCTATGCTCAAGTGTGTCGTCAACAGTCGAGAACGGATGTTGCGCAGTCTGGAGTTGGCTGGCCGTAATTTGACTAGCTCTCAGGCCCTCATGAAGGACAGGTACGACCTCAAGGTTAAACTCAGGGAGTTTCACGGGGGTCAGGAGGTATTGATTCTACTGCCCCTTGTAGGTCACCCCTTATCCGCGAAGTACACTGGTCCTTATAGGGTGGTGGAGGAGCTATCGGACCTGGTTTACTTGGTAGCCACTCCAGACAGACGGAAGCGCAATCAGTTATGTCATGTTAATCCCATGAAGGAGTATGGGAGGCACCCCCCTGAGCCTCTCACTGTGCCTGTGATGACGTTTAGCAGTCAAGGTGGAGAAGGAGAACGGGACAGTCAAGCTCAGGTGGAGGATAACTGGAAGGATGAGAAGTTCAAATGGGCGCCTGAGTGTGAGAAGGTGTTTAGAGAAGTAAAACACCTGTTGTGCACTCACCCGATCCTCAGGGCCCCTGACTTTAGCCTACCTTTCCAACTAGCAACGGAGGCTAGTGGTGTGGGGGCTGGTGCCGTCCTTGTGGAAAAGGACGATGATGGGCTGGAGCATCCTATTAGTTTCTGCTCGGAGAAGTACAATTCGGCCCAGGGGAGCTGCTCTGTTGTCGAGGAGGAGCTGCTGGCAATTGTACTTGCTCTGAGGCATTTCGAGGTCTGTGTTCCAGCCTATGGACCGGTCGTTGTAGTTTACCCAGATCATCACCCTCTCAAGTTCTTGGACCAGCTTCACAATCGGAATATGAGGCTGACCAGGTGGTCACTAAGGTTATTGATATATAACCTGGACATACGCCATATTGCCGGTTGTGACAACGTGGTTGCAGATGGTCGTTCAAGGGTATATGATCCTGGGTAGATTGACACACGGGTAGCCTCCTGCTTTAGTTTGAATAGTATTTTGCGCTTGGTGCTTGTTGGCTCGCGGTTGTAGCCCAGCGTATTGGGTCGTAAAGCAGGAGTTGAGCGTTTGGTATAGAAGAAAAAACTAGGCTTGCCCCTATAGTGCAGCCGAAATAAACAAATTAAAAACATAAAAATCAAATAAAAAAAACTTTCTTTGATAGTTGAATTTTTTCAGTATGTTATAGCAGTAATTCTGAGTTGCACTCCTCTCAGAATGCTGGGCTAGAGAAGCTCGCTCTTGAGGAGCATAACTACATATAATTTAACCTATTGTGTTGGGAGGGTTATCATTTTGAATAAATGTTTTGTTGAAGAACTGTGCCAGATATTTTACTGCCGCTGGGTGATGGGAAGTGGAGATATAGCAGGGGTTCTAACCATCAGATTTTTGTGAGCCTTGGGGCCTCTGAGAAAAATCTTGGGGGGGGTGTGACGTTAACCACTCCGTTAGAACCGCATGGCTTGTCCTACAGTGACTCACTAGGATCGCCAGGGCAGTGGATGGGGCTACAGTTTATGTATTAGAGTGTGCTTTATTTCATATGAAAGCTCGTGTCATGGGCAGTCCAGAAAGGCTCTTTGTTTTCGCCCATGTCAAGGCTTTATATATTTAATTGTAAAGTATATGTTTTATCATTAACTAGTAATGATAGGATCTGGGAGAGAGAGAGGGAGTAGAACGGAGTGAGAGGGGGCGCGCAGTGTTTTTTGTCCCGCTCGATGACGTCACGGCTGGCTGCCTCGCGTGGGTTGGTGGAGGGAGGTCCTTACCATGCTGCAAGCTTTGTTAGTGGTTAGTTGACTTGTAACCGCCTTTTTCCCACGCGGCTCGAGCTAGTGCGAGTATATATACAGTTCCTCGCCACTCTCTCCCTCAGATCTGGTTTCTAGAACACACCCATCTTTTTTCCCTTGCTATCTGTCCCCCCTCCGTACCTGAGAATCTTTTCCTCTGCCTATCTCTCTCATTTTCCATATCTTTCACCACCTTTTATTAATATTATACCCCCTCTGGTTAACTCTGCAAAATCAGCTTCATGCTGGCCAGTTGTATTGTGTGTTAAGGTCTGATATAGCCTATGTATGTTAGTTGTTAAGATAAGTGGATCACGAAGCTTTGGTTGGCTTTCATATTGCCGCTTCCTATAATTATTAGTGTTCTGCTGGATTAGATAATGCTAGACTAGGAGTCTGATATTATAGGTATTGTTTCCTATGAGTGCTGGCTTCAGTTAAAAGCGGCACGACATACCTGAGAACTGGAGTTGATTGAGTAAATTCTAGTCTGTGTGCCATTGAGAGTAGAGCATGCACGAATGAGGGTTTTTTGCCTATACCATTCTGCACTGTTCTAGTCTCGATTGTTTGTCTTTGAGGTACGCCAGGAGAACGCTTAATACTTCGGTATTAAGGTTTCTCAAGAGAGCTACCCTTCATTATAACGTAATATTTGACGCACAGACTTGAGATTTGCACTAGGCTATGCAGCATGCCATGCGCACCAGTATCTCGTATCATTGACTCTAGCTAGACTTTATCAGTCACAGTAGACATTAAGTATATTAACCTAATTACTCTTTTTATGCATACCCATTTATGATTACACAAGTATTTCGCAGCCTAGTTTGATGTATTGAAACACAAACGACTTAGGCTCTTTTTGTTGATAGGAATACTGCATTGTCGGGGCGATTATTATTATTGTTGTAGTGTTTAGGATATTCTTGGCTCCGACGGCATTATATATTCTGCCTTTTTGTGTGCATAGCCTGCACGAACATTGTTCCACTGCCTGCCTTTTTGGGTTCCATTTCCGATACGAGCATCTTTATAGCATCTAACATTTAAAGAAGATTCCTTGTTAGTGTTGAAGGACTTTAGTGCACTTTCTTTCATGCAGGAGTGCCTGACATTTATTGATTAAAGTAACGTAAGCTGTAACTTCCCTTACCACCTTACTTTGCATACCATAACCAAGCACCTTCGGTTATAGGTAGTAATAGGCTGTTTTCACATAACATTAAGCCTAGAGTAGACGCACATTTATTGAGAGTTTGATAGCCTATTATTGCATATAGAACTCTGTAGAGCATTTGTGTTCTTTGTTCACTGGGAATATACTTCAGAGGTTGGAGCTAGCGCTTTCCGTTGTAACATTTATGCCATTACTAGTCCAATGAATAAGAGCCCTGATATATTTGAACCCCAGTCGTAACAATTGTCACCTATATTTGTATCTATAACATAATATAAAAAGCAACAATAGTTGACAGTATGCTATGCTCCCCTGCGAAACCCTGTGGAGCCCTTGTCATCGGCGACATACCTACGTCTGTCGCAGTAGGTGTCGCACTATATCGCCGATTGACGTCGGTAAGATGCTGCCAAGCTCCACTGGATTGGGTTATATTTAATTGAATATTCACCGTGCCACAGCGGTTGCCGGCGCATGAGCTACACTAGACCTACAGCCGAAGTCGGTCTCTCATAGTCCATGCGCTGACTGCGCCACACACTGTCATTGACAATTAAAGTCAGCCCGAATCCCTACACTTTTGACGCCGATTTCGAGGTCCTGGTCTGTCGGTCAAAAGGCTTGAATGTGTGAGGGGACCTTTGTCACCTCGTTTACGTTATTAGCGATACTCAATTTCGTACTACTGTTTTGAGTAATGTTTCATGCTTTGAGTGCTTCACGATTTTATGGTTTTGAGTAGTCAACCCCTTTGTACTGCAATCCTCTGTGTAACATAAGCGTTCGCTGTGTAACATGCATCAAGATATAAGATAGCACTTACTATGTTGTTTGTCAATGTATTATTTGTTTGTCAAAATGTTATACTAATGTGTCATTTTCCAGGTGTTACAATCTCAAAGATTATGCAGATTGTAGGCTTGTTGTTCAACTCTGGCAGTCTCATAAATTATACTAATAATTTATGTTATTACAGTGTCAATCGATGTGTTCTCCCATACGGTTATGAATTACGTCATTAGGTGCGCAAAATTGTCTAAAGTTGCATGTGAAAGGTGTACTGTATTCATCTTAAAGTTCACAGCTATCAACTTGAATATTTCCAGGTATGCCCTGCCGAATGATAAACGAAACTAGTGGAAATATACTGCAATCATTGGGAAATAAGTTTAAATTAAAAATAATTCTCATAAATCATCATTTAGCTCCTTAACCCATATTGAGACAACACCCACAGGTTAACATAAACTGCTGTTTTGTCACATAGCTTATTATGCAATATCATTGGCTCATAGGAAACAATGTAGTAACAAGGTACAATATACTGTACATTTAAGGATGGTTCACTTTTTGATAATGTTTTCATATATTCATTATTTTTTTCTAATTTCCTCCCTAGGCCTCCATCAAAATTAATACAAAACATCCATTAGATCACCCTTGTAGATTAGTTTGTACATTTTTCGGTAGAAAAATGTTTCGGCTGAAGGCCGGTTCTTCCAAAATGGGGAAAAGTTCTTAAAATAGACAAACTAATGGGGCAACATCTTAAAATATGAAAACTAATGGAGCTAAACATGAGGGAGAAGGGAGTCTAGAAAAACAACCTATCTCCCCTTAACCAAAAATGATTAACCCCTTGAGTATTATGACGTTTAACCGAGTATTCTGGCTATAATTAGACGACTTTACTCATATTAAGCGTCTCTTGTGTTGTTACAATAAAAAGACATAATAATTTTACATAAATTTCAATCGGTGTCAAACCCACACAAAAGAATACAATGCCATAATATATCAAAATACGATATATAATTTGGCTTTAAAGGTTCAAACATTAAAATTGTTGTGGCTCACGACTGTACATTTTGTTTTTTAATAAATATTCCTTTGTACAGTCGCGCTAATAAGTCATGTCTCAAATGTCATTACGTTTGGTTTTCTCAGTGCTATAGTAATGTCTGTCAGATGTTGAATAGAGCGGGTAAATGTAGGAACATGTTTGTATAGTTCACTTGATATGAAGAAATGAAGCTTAGATATTGCTGCTACCAATTATTGATCAAAACATACTTGGTGCCAATGCATCACTTACTAGCTCGATTGTACAAGGTCATTATCACTTCCTGTCTCCGGTCGTCAACCACACTTTCTACTGCCAGTTGAAATAGTTCATGTATATAATAATTAGAGTTCTCCATTTATTTAGACATGACTGTTTGAAGGTTGAGAGTATAACATGAAATTGAATGTGTTTAGCATACCGTTGTGAAGATGGCTCGGGTGTTCTCGTTGGTACAGAACAGCAGGACCAGTCTAGAAGTGTGGATGTGGGCACCACCATGGGACAACAATTGTTCTACTGCCGTTGTATTGCACGAGAACACAAGAGTTTCATCCCGCGAGACTGATTCTCCTTTCTCCGTTGATCGATCGGAGCTCTGGGTTGATTGACTTTGTGAGTATTTAGTTTGTTGTAGTGATTGTGGGTCTTGGACTGTGCTTTGGTCTTGAAAGTGTAACTTGTGTGATAGTAGATTCACTGGTCCGTGTTGTGCTAGTTGTTGTTGTTGTTGGTGTGGCTGTTGAGTGTATTTGTTGTGCTGTTCATCATTGTTGTGTTTTTGTTGTGGTTGCTGCATTTGGTATTGCTGTGTTGCTTTTTCCATTTGTTTCAGAGTCACGTGCTCATCGGCATCTCGTATAGCGTCTGTAGGAAAATAATAATTGTATATTCATAATTCACCCATTATATAGTTATAAAGTTAGTGAACGATTAATGTATTACATGCACTTTATAATTGTATATTCACCCATTATATAGTTATAAAGTTAGTGAACGATTAATGTATTACATGCACTTTATAATTGTATATTCACCCATTATATAGTTATAAAGTTAGTGAACGATTAATGTATTACATGCACTTTCAAATTGCAGGTTAACATAATTATGTCTATTTTCAAGAGCTCAAACATAAACCAAATAAACATACTATTATATTTACCTGATTATACCATGTGATTCACTATTCATATGTTGCTAACTCCATGATATTCGCATACATAAACTGCACATACTGTACATACAATTGAAATGTGAACATTATTTATAAATAATTATACATTAATAACATAACACCATACTACTTAGTAACATGTTTACAAATCGGGTGGTAACACGCCGGGTTATCTACATAAACACAAGGTTACGAACATACATACCATGTCACCCACACATATATCAGGTCAATATCTTATACTCCAGGTTACTTATACACACCAGGATACCTAGTTACATACCATGTCACCCACACATATATCAGGTCAATATCTTATACTCCAGGTTACTTATACACACCAGGATACCTAGTTACATACCATGTCACCCACACATATATCAGGTCAATATCTTATACTCCAGGTTACTTATACACACCAGGATACCTAGTTACATACCATGTCACCCACACATATATCAGGTCAATATCTTATACTCCAGGTTACTTATACACACCAGGATACCTAGTTACATACCATGTCACCCACACATATATCAGGTCAATACCTTATACTCCAGGTTACTTATACACACCAGGATACCTAGTTACATACCATGTCACCCACACATATATCAGGTCAATACCTTATACTCCAGGTTACTTATACACACCAGGATACCTAGTTACACACCATGTCACCCACACATATATCAGGTCAATATCTTATACTCCAGGTTACTTATACACACCAGGATACCTAGTTACATACCATGTCACCCACACATATATCAGGTCAATATCTTATACTCCAGGTTACTTATACACACCAGGATACCTAGTTACATACCATGTCACCCACACATATATCAGGTCAATATCTTATACTCCAGGTTACTTATACACACCAGGATACCTAGTTACATACCATGTCACCCACACATATATCAGGTCAATATCTTATACTCCAGGTTACTTATACACACCAGGATACCTAGTTACACACCATGTCACCCACACATATATCAGGTCAATATCTTATACTCCAGGTTACTTATACACACCAGGATACCTAGTTACACACCATGTCACCCACACATATATCAGGTCAATATCTTATACTCCAGGTTACTTATACACACCAGGATACCTAGTTACGCACCAAGTCACTTGCTTCCCCGTCAATCCTTACTTGAATAAATAACAGGTTGTTTACACACCAGGCCACCTACTTACACACCAAGTCACCCACTTATACACCAAGCCATCCACTTATGCAACAGATCACTTTCATACCAGGTCACCTACTTATATAACAGTCTGCTTACACACCAGGTCACCTACTTATACCCCAATTTACTTACACACCAGCCACCTACTTATATAACAGTCTACTTACACACCAGGTCACCTACTGATATTCCAAGTTACTTACACACCAGCCACCTACTTATATAACAGTCTACTTACACACCAGGTCACCTACTTATATTCCAAGTTACTTACACACCAGCCACCTACTTATATAACAGTCTACTTACACACCAGGTCACCTACTTATACCCAAAGTTACTTACACACCAGCCACCTACTTATGTAACAGTCTACTTACACACCAGGTCACCTACTTATACCCCAAGTTACTTACACACCAGCCACCTACTTATTTAACAGTCTACTTACACACCAGGTCACCTACTTATACCCAAAGTTACTTACACACCAGCCATCTATTTACATAACAGGATACTTATACACCAGGTCACTTATTTATACCCCAAGTTACTTACGCACCAGCCACCTACTTATATCACAGGCTTCTTATACACCAGGTCACTTACTTATACCCCAAGTTACTTACACACCAGCCACCTACTTACACAACAGGCTACTTATACACCAGGTCACTTACTTATACCCCAAGTTATTTACACACCAGCCACCTACTTACATAACAGGATACTTATACACCAGACCACTTACTTATACCCCAAGTTACTTGCACATTAGGTCACCTACTTATACCCCAAGTTACTCACACACCAGTCAACTACTTATACACCAGGTCACCTACTCACACGCCAGGTTATCTATCAGTACACCTACATCACACCATATCACCTATCCATACATCTACACGTACGCACATAACTGGAGACCTAATAAATATATCAGGAGACCTACTATGTACCTTCAATTTAGGACAAATTAGTATTGATATATTTCAATTGGTCATTTAAATGTCGAGTATTGATTTAATTATTGGACAAAATATTTTGTGCATTAAAGTGCAATGAGAACAACGAGTGCTGGTCAAATTTGAATCGTATTAAAATCCAACTTTAGATAAATATTGCATTTTTATCTTAGCATGTAAGGGCTGTATATACTGTATATATATATATACCGGTATATATATATATATATATATATATATATATATATATATATATATATATATATATATATGTGGATATACTGTGTCCAGGCATTTTGGCTCGAACGTCCCTTGATTTTGGCCCTGTCACTCTTTCAACTATAGGGGAGGCACTCGCTGCGGGCATTTCTGCCTTTTGCCCCCCTCACTCACATAAAAAAAAAAAAAAAAAAAAAAAAAAAACATATACCCCGAAAATACCACCTCACCCATTACAGTAGCATTTAGATGTTGGATTACTACTTTTATCATCCGCATTCGAATTTTCTCTTCTGAATGTTTTCGGTATATTAGTTTCTTGTTTGGTTTTATTTCTTACTAGTTTAATTAGTATAAATAATACTATTATCACTATTTCTACTACTACTACTACTACTAATAATAATAATAATAATAATAATAATAATAATACAAATAATAATATTAATAATAATAATAATGATAATAATAATAATGATAATAATAATGATAATGACAATGACAATGAATAATATTGATGTTAATAATGCCAATAATAATAATTGGTTTATTTCAAGCTGGCAGCCAATGAAGCTGAAAATACACAGACTTGAAGTAGATCTTATTGTAAGGGATCAACAGACTGATCCTGGCTGCTAAAGAGTACGCCTACATACCCCTGAGGGAGTAGGACGTGGGTAGGAGACTGTGGGTCCCTCGAGACTGGTCAGTCTATTCCTAGCTGTCAGGGAATAGACAAGAGGCCATGCACAGAGCCCGATGCTGGTGCGGTCCAGGATGCTGTGTGGGTCTGTGCATGCGCGATGACTTTGATTTTGTTTTCAGAATATATTTTATTATTATTAGACCAACCTAACCCAACCTAACCTAACCTAACTTAATTTTGTATTATAAAAATACAAACAAAAAAATATTATATTGTGCTGGAATCGAACGCTAGACCTAACAGTTACCTCTGGGCTATGGGACGGCATGCTGGTCTTGTTTTGAAAGGCATGCGCAGATCCACACGGCACCCTGCACCGCACCAGCTTCGTGCTCCGTGCATGGCCTCCCGAATAGAATATATATAATTATGTTATATGCATTTCTCTGTAATTTGAATGTTAAATTATGAACAGTAAGGTTTGAATGCGGTGTGCTCGTGTATACTACCAGATAGGTTATCTATTTAAAGTAATGTTCGAACTCGGTGTGTTCGTTCTTATTGTATTCATTTACCAGAGTTCGGCATTAATGTTCTTTGGTGTCGTATATATATAAGGGTGAGTCGGGTTTAGGATTTGAATATGTTTATGGGTCGAACATGTTTGTTGTATTAGTGATGTGTTAATGACATCGGGTGGATGGGACTCGCTAGCCTTAGTCGGCAACTTATCTAGGGGAGACAACCTTATACAAATCCGGGTGGATGGGACTCGTCAGCCTTGGTTGGCAACCTGTCTAGGCAACCTGGTGTCTAGGGGAGTAAACCAGTACAAATCTGTACTGCTTACCTAAGGGTAAGGCAGGTTAGTGGATGGATTAGCCGAACACCACTGTAGAAAAATAGTGCTAACAAGATACACTAGAGGGCCTCGGAGTTGGACGGACCCTAAATTGAGTGGTCAATCCTGTAAGTCCTTCTCTAAACTGGCTCGGGTTCTCCCTCTCACAGGGAATAGGTCAGCTTGGGGGCATTCTGTGTATGGCCACCCTCGTAAGGGGAGTAAGGCGTCCGGCAATAGATAGATAGATAGATGTGTTCTTGAGTGGTGGGTCAAGCTGGCCCAGACTCTCCATTTTGTCCAGGGGATCCTTTCCACACTAGATTCTTAACCTCCAGATGTGATGGTTGTTGTTGTTGCTGTTCCCCAAGCTGCCTGGCCGAACAGCCCCTAGGCCCCGAGCAAGGCCAAGGCCATAACCGAGCACTGCCTGGGAAACCAAAACCCCACCCAGGGCCCTGTGCCCCTCAGCAATTATGAAGGGGCAATTATGAAGCAATTATGAAGAGAAAGTTGAGGGGAAAAGGAAAAATGTGACGCTTTGGCTTCCAATCTTGGTAGATTGGGAGGTCAATCCACGGAAGAGATGCCGTCACTTGAGATCTAGAAAATATATAAGTAAAAGGAACAGTCAGAGAAAGCTATGGGTATGGCAGAGATCGCTCAGTTCTCACTCTGATAGACTAGCCCATCACCACATGACTAGAACCCAATCCTCTCGGCAACAGCTAGGAAAGGCCCTAGAAAGCCGCCTTTGGTTGGGGGATAGCTCCCCTATTTCAATCACTTTCGGGGTTGGGCACTCGCCCGCTCATGATATGATGTGATGGTAATATTGCTCAGTGTTCTATTTCTATTCAGTGTTCTATTTCGGTACTTGTGATATTGTATACTAAACGTAATGTGTTTAATTATCAAAATCGTAGTCCATCACTGCCTTGTGTTTATATTTTGCGTGTCATCTGTTATTTATGAAATGTTATTGTGGGGCTATGCTAATTCTTATCGTTTCCCATACAGGAGGCAGGACCCTACCCTCATCAAGGGCCGGGCGAGAGAGAACTCCTGGGTGTTTAGGAGTTCGGGTGACCTTCTATCCAGTGTTGAAGGCTGCCTCTGGGACTGTCTCTGGCCTGTACGAAGGGCGTGACTGTGAGATCCGTGCCTGTCTGAAGGGCCAGACTCCTGGAAATCCTTTGAGAGGAACCATATCATCCAAATTAAATTACTTAACTTATTATGAATATACTGTATGTCTCACAAATATGTAAGTAAATGTATATAATTTTCATTTTGTTTTCCTTTGCCTGAGATAGGGTAAGTCTCAGTCTTATTAACTTATATACTGCAAAGCCATGGTACTTCAAACCCTCCTGCCAAGCGAAGCAATTTGGTTCTATTCTGATGAAAATCGTCATAATTTATGTAACATATTATAATTATTACTTATCTATATGCGCCTATTTTGCTTTTAATATGAACATATGAACATTCAAGAGCAATACAAGAAGTGGGAATAGCATTTGGGGGGTGAAAAAGACGTATTATTTCCGCAAAGTCATATCATGAGGCAAGAGCAGGGGGGGAGTGTATGTTTCCTCTACAAGCTCTTGATCGATACTGATGAGTCTGAATAGAAGTCTGTGTTGCAAGGATCTCTAGCTGCCTCAGCCGTGTTAAAGAGACCGGGAGGGGGAATTTCGCGCCAAAAATCACCCAATAAAAGGGGGACTAAGAGGAAAAATAGCTGATAATTGAGGAGGGGGGGAAAAGAGGGGGAAGGGGGGTTGGGACATATATGTAGGAGTGGTAGAAAGTAATGGATGGGACTTATCTCACCTAATCTGCTTCCGTGGCCGGGGACCCTCGGAGAGTGCTCAACGCATTACCGAGGTAATCCTATAGGGCATGGAAGCATACATTCCATTCTCTTTCTCTCAGACTAATGCTAAAAAATCTTGGTTTACTCACGCCTGTTCTACTGCTGTCCGCAATAAGGAGGAAGCATTCAAACGGTACCGACGCCGTAAAACTCAAGACTCTCATTCTTCATATGTTTCTGCCCGGAATTAAGCCAAATCTGTTCTTCAACTTGCCAAACACTCTTTCATCAATAATAAATGCACTGAACTATCCAACTCTAGCTCTTCCCAAGCTTTCTGGCATCTAGCCAAAAACCTCTCCAACAATTTCTCTTCCTCGTCTTTCCCTCCCCTTTCCCACTCTGATGGCACAACCATCACTTCTTCCTCTGACAAAGCTAAACTCTTCGCTCAAACTTTTGCTAAAAACTCCACCTGGGATGATTCCGGTGCTATTCCTCCCTCTCCGCCCTCCTCTCTCTTACTTATGCCTAATATCCTAATCTCTTCTAAAGATGTACTTTCTACCCTCTCTGGGCTTAACACTAATAAGGCGTACGGTCCGGACGGTGTTCCTCCTGTTGTTCTCAAAAACTGTGCTTCCGTGCTGACTCCCTGCCTAGGCAAACTCTTTCGTCTCTGTCTATCCTCTAACATCTTCCCTTCATGCTGGAAGTTTGCTCACATTCAACCTGTCCCAAAGAAGGGTAACCGCTCTCAACCCTCCAACTATCGTCCAATTGCTCTCATCTCTTGTCTTTCTAAAGTTTTTGAAACTATTCTTGCTTCCAAATTTCTTAAGCATTTCTCTTCTCATAATCTGCTCTCAGATCGCCAGTATGGCTTCCTTAAGGTTCGCTCTACTGGTGATCTTCTTTCATATCTTACTAACTCGTGGTCATCCTCCTTTCGGGACTTCGGTGAGACTTTTTCTATTGCACTAGACATATCGAAAGCCTTTGATAGAGTCGGGCATAAATCTTTAATTTCTAAACTACCCTCCTTCGGTTTCTATCCCTTCATATGTGCCTTTGTCTCCAATTTCCTTTCCGGCCGTTCCATAGCCGCAGTTGTGGACGGCCATTGTTCACTTCCTCACCCTACAAACTCCGGTGTTCCTCAGGGCTCTGTCCTATCTCCTATTTTCTTTCTAATTTTTATAAATGATCTCCTTAACTGTACCTTAATTCCTATCCATCATACGCAGACGACTCAACCTTGCACTACTCCATTAGTTTTTCAGAACGCCCCAGCCAGCAATTCCTCAACGACAAACGTAATGAAGCCATAGTACTCTTAAATTCTGATCTTAATACTATTTCCAATTAGGGCAGAGAAAACCTTGTTAACTTTAATGCTTCCAAAACCCAATTTCTCCATCTATCTACCCGTCAGGATCTCCCAGCGGACTATCCCTTATTCTTCAACAATACAAAAATCAACCCTTCATCTTCTCTCAATATTCTTGGTGTCTCTTTTTCTTCTGCTCTCATTTGGAAGGACCATATTACCAGTCTTGCTAAGGCAGCCTCCCAGAAGCTGGGTGTGCTCAACTGCCTTAGGGGGTTCTTTTCCCCTGCACAGCTTCTTGCTCTGTACAGGGGCATAGTGCTCCCTTGTATTGAGTATTGTTCACATGTGTGGGGAGGTTCCTCTCACACCGCTCTCCTAGACAAAATTGAAAGGAAGGCCTCTCGTATCATTAACTCCCGTCCACTCACCAACTCTCTGCAATCTCTCTCTCTCCGCCGCAATGTTGCATCTCTCTCGCTATTCTATCGCTACTATAATAATCAGTGTTCCTCAGAGCTATCCCAGTGCATACCACCTCGTTAACGTAGGGCACGTGGTACCCGTCTTGCAACTCAATCCCACCCCTACTCTGTGCAACTCTCCAACCCAAGAGTGAAACGTTACTCTCAAACTTTCTTCTACTCAACAGCTGAGCTCTGGAACTCTCTCCCAGACTCAGTCTTTCCCTCTTCCTATGACTTAAATTGCTTCAAACTCCGTGTGTCCAGGCATTTTGGCTCGAACGTCCCTTGATTTTGGCCCTGTCACTCTTTCAACTATGGGGGAGGCACTCGCTATAGGCAGTTATGCCTTTTGCCTCCCTCAATCACATAGAACAAAAAAACAAAAACAAAAAATCATAAATTGCTTTGTTTTGAGTGCCTCTGGGGTGTTTTCTAAGTTATGTATGCTCTGGATCTATTGAGGACGGTCGCAGTGCACCAGAAAAACCTCTATTGAGGACAGTCTCCGTTTTTGGGTTAAAGATCCTTAGCATATATTTACACATGACCACCTCGCCAGGATTGACTGCTTACCTTTTCTGATGTTAAGGCAACTTTGAATTGTGTATACATTTATTTAATAGTAAAGCTATAGTTGCGTGCTTGTATCGCCATAGCTTGTTTTCTCACCATGGGTTGCTTGCCGTCCTAGTGGCCCGGAGGTAAGCCATTCATACCAGTGACTTTGCTTAGTTTCCTGTGTTTTCTTCTGTTATGGGAAGAGAATGCTGTTACTTAGTAGGGTTTCTAGGAGTCATGATAGTTGGTCACTAATGCCAGCAGTAGTTCAGTGCAACTTATTATTTATGCTGTACCTATGTGGTTCTGAGCCCTTATTTCTTTGTAGAGCAGTCAGAGCTTCATTACTTTGTTGAGGTGAGGTTAGTACCCCAGTACTTCTCACTTTGGCACATCATTGCTAATGAGAGTCTAGTCGGTATTCTATATCTATTTTTCCATGAATCTCTATATTGATATCGTTAAGGCTCAAGCTGAGTCTCTAGGACTTGCTGTTGATAATATAGCAATATTTGTAATCAAACAACAGACAATAGGTAAAGACGAAAGGGCAAGAGAAAGAATAACGAGAAAGGGAGAGAGAAAGATAGGAGAGAGAGAGAGAAGGAGATAGAGCTAGATAAATTAAGATTAGAACATGCTCTCCAATTAGCTCAGTTAGCGAAGTCCCAACCTAGTAGTATCACCTCAATTCTCCCTGAACCTAGTAAACAAACTTCACTCTTTTATAAAGATGGGGAAGATATTTCGTCTTTTCTCATAAGATTTGAAAGGATTGCTAGTCTTCTAGGAATTAACCCCTACTGTACCATAGGCTACTACCATAAATGTACCCCCATTACCAAGCAATGTGGCCAAAATGGCTTCAGAGACAAGATGTAATAACCTCCCACCTCAAAAGAAGGAGGAACATTGCCTCTCCTAGCCTGTGGGGGCTTGGATATAAGCTGAGAAGTGCTGCCAAAGTCTTAGAGCAGTGCTCAAACGTCATGGTACCAGGTACTGCCTGATACTGGCAGTTACAAGGATCGTATCATACCGACGGCTTGCAGCCGTCGGTGGGACTGGCGAGTGATTTATCTACTGACGGCTCTCTGCCGTCGCTGGGTTTGTACAGGTTAAGAGTGATACTTATGCTGTTCGACTATGACATTGTAGTCTCTTAACTGGACAATGTTTAGACATCTATACTAGTCTGTCCCCAGAAATTACCCAAGATTTCAACATTCTGAAGGCTGCTCTCCTGAGAGGTTTTTCTAAATTCCCAGATAGTTTCCGTCAAGAGTTAAAGTCAGCTAGGATAATGTTTGGGGAAACCTAAGATATATTTTCAATACAACCTGGACGTTTGTTTAATCAGTGGATGGCCTCTTGCAATATAAAGAATGATTATGAGTCCTTAAAACAAACTTTTCTTCTAGACCAGTTTGTGTCATATCATTCCCCATACTTGAGGACCTTCATCAAGGAACACAATGTGACTCTTCTAAAGGAGGCTGTGACCCTAGCTGATAACTGGGCATTGGCTCACGGTGCTTACCCAAGGACTATATTTGATGCTAATACAGGTAAGATATTAGGTTCTACATCTTCTAGCTAAGCCAGTCTGCCCCAGCTGAATCGAATAAACCACCAACCCAGTTGCAGTCTGGCATCACAAGCACTCGTAAGAAGGATTTATTCTAATGTAACTTGTCATGAATATGGTAAGAAAGGGCACATAAAACCTTGGTGCCCTAAGAAACTTTATGCCTTTAGGCAATACTCTTCGCAATAACAGAACAGAGAATAGGATATTGTTTTGAAGATAGTAATCCTCCTGAACTTGTTCCAGGCGGAACTGTAAATGTCTCTTAGGTTTCTACTATTATCAGGGATTCTGGATGTTCATGTATACTAGTATCTGAAGAAGTCCTTCCAGAATATGATGTGACTGGATGTAGATTGGTAGAAGTGGTCAGATTATCTAGGACGTCGGGACTCTTTTCCCCAAGTACATTTGGTAGTGTTCTGATAGGAAATGTACCAGGTGCTCTTGAATTGTGTAAAGGAAAAAGTGCAGAGCCCTGTGAGGTTGCTGCTGCTGTTCAAACCAGGTCCTCCCATGACAAGAAGATCCATCCTTTGGTTCTCCCTAACATTACTCCTCTTAATATAACCCCTCAAAATTTGCCTGCACTTCAGGGGCCTTGTTCTACACTTTCTTCTTTTTGAGCCTAGGTAAAGTCAGGCGAAATGGTAGTTGCTAGGGATGGAAGTGCTTTCAGTATGTCCAAATATGTCCATATGTCCTAATTTATCTCAAGATGGAAAGGAAGAGGTGATCTACCTTCCATATGTCCTATCTATCTCAAGATGGAAAGGAAGAGATAATCAGCCTTGCTGACAAATATTGTAATGTTTTCTCAGACGTCCCTGGTTGTACTACAGCTATTGAACATGACATTGTCCCTGGTTGTACTACAGCTATTGAACATGACATTGTCTCTGGTTGTACTACAGCTATTGAACATGACATTGTCCCTGGTTGTACTACAGCTATTGAACATAACATTGTCCCTGGTTGTACTACAGCTATTGAACATAACATTGTCCCTGGTTGTACTACAGCTATTGAACATGACATTGTCCCTGGTTGTACTACAGCTATTGAACATAACATTGTCCCTGGTTGTACTACAGCTATTGAACATGACATTGTCCCTGGTTGTACTACAGCTATTGAACATGACATTGTCCCTGGTTGTACTACAGCTATTGAACATGACATTGTCCCTGGTTGTACTACAGCTATTGAACATGACATTGTCTCTGGTTGTACTACAGCTATTGAACATGACATTGTCCCTGGTTGTACTACAGCTATTGAACATGACATTGTCCCTGGTTGTACTACAGCTATTGAACATGACATTGTCCCTGGTTGTACTACAGCTATTGAACATGACATTGTCCCTGGTTGTACTACAGCTATTGAACATGACATTGTCCCTGGTTGTACTACAGCTATTGAACATGACATTGTCCCTGGTTGTACTACAGCTATTGAACATGACATTGTCCCTGGTTGTACTACAGCTATTGAACATAACATTGTCCCTGGTTGTACTACAGCTATTGAACATGACATTGTCCCTGGTTGTACTACAGCTATTGAACATGACATTGTCCCTGGTTGTACTACAGCTATTGAACATGACATTGTCCCTGGTTGTACTACAGCTATTGAACATGACATTGTCCCTGGTTGTACTACAGCTATTGAACATGACATTGTCCCTGGTTGTACTACAGCTATTGAACATGACATTGTCCCTGGTTGTACTACAGCTATTGAACATAACATTGTCCCTGGTTGTACTACAGCTATTGAACATGACATTGTCCCTGGTTGTACTACAGCTATTGAACATGACATTGTCCCTGGTTGTACTACAGCTATTGAACATGACATTGTCCCTGGTTGTACTACAGCTATTGAACATGACATTGTCCCTGGTTGTACTACAGCTATTGAACATGACATTGTCCCTGGTTGTACTACAGCTATTGAACATGACATTGTCCCTGGTTGTACTACAGCTATTGAACATAACATTGTCCCTGGTTGTACTACAGCTATTGAACATGACATTGTCCCTGGTTGTACTACAGCTATTGAACATGACATTGTCCCTGGTTGTACTACAGCTATTGAACATAACATTGTCCCTGGTTGTACTACAGCTATTGAACATGACATTGTCCCTGGTTGTACTACAGCTATTGAACATGACATTGCCCCTGGTTGTACTACAGCTATTGAACATGACATTGTCCCTGGTTGTACTACAGCTATTGAACATGACATTGTCCCTGGTTGTACTACAGCTATTGAACATGACATTGTCCCTGGTTGTACTACAGCTATTGAACATGACATTGTCCCTGGTTGTACTACAGCTATTGAACATGGCATTGTCCCTGGTTGTACTACAGCTATTGAACATGACATTGTCCCTGGTTGTACTACAGCTATTGAACATGACATTGTCCCTGGTTGTACTACAGCTATTGAACATGACATTGTCCCTGGTTGTACTACAGCTATTGAACATGACATTGTCTCTCAACTACTGAGCGCCAAGTCCAACTTTTACCCTATCCCCATCCATCTACATTCACATTTTGAGAAAGAGGTAGACAGTCTTCTTGATTTGGGAATAATTAGACCTTACTCCTCTCCTTACTCATCACCTGTTCTAATGAACTAAAAGCCTGATGACAGCTATTACATGACCTTTGTACTATGCAGGAGGATTTGCATAAATTCACAGTTGCGAATTACTTCTCGGAGTTAGACCTAACCAAATCTTATTATCAAGTCCCGTTATCAGAGAAAGCAACACCCTTAACTTCCTTTCCAACTCATAGGGATCTGATGGAATTTACTAGACTTCCATTTGGGTTAGTAACTGCCTGTGCCACATGAAAATTGGCTTGCTGGTTTAAACAAATGTTTCTTTTTACTTTGATAATGTATATATTCATATATTAATCCACTTGGAAGAACATGTGCAAGCCATTACTACTGTTTTTTTGACAGACTAAAATAATTCAATTTGACAGCCATGCCTTTTAAGTGTAGATTTGGATTCCCTTCTATTCAGTACTTGGGCTATGTTGTTGATGGACAGTATTTGCAACCTCAGATGGATAAAGTGAAGGCTATATTAGAAATCAGACCCCCTCCAAAAAGAAGACATCGAGGTCCTTCCTGGGGATGATTTCCTTCTATAGAAGATTTACCCCTCAAGCGGTGACTCTATCTGCTCCACTGTCTGACATTCTGCGTAAAGACGTTAGTGAGCCATTGCCCTGGACAGATAAGTTGAGAGACCATTTTGAGAAACTAAAAGCTGCCCTATCTGCATATCCTATTATCAGGTTGCCAAACCCTAATCTTCCTTTTGTACTTTTGTAACGGATTCCTCAGATTTTGGGGTGTGAACAGTAACGACTCCAGTATGTTGATGGGGTGCCTTTTCCCATTGCCTACACAAACAGAAAACTACTAGATAGGGAGTGTAGGTATTCTACTATAGAAAGGGAATGTTTGGCTTTGAATTTTGGGGTTCAGAAGTTTACTGATTATCTTTTAGGTGCGAAGTTCTTGTTGGAGGTTGATCGCAAACCTCTGATCTACATGGATAAGTTCAAAGGACCCAATAATAGACTCCTTTGGTGAGCACTTAGTTTGCAACCCTACAGATTTAGGTTAGTTCATGTTGCGGGATCTGACAACATTGGTGCAGACTTCCTGAGCCGCTCTAGTAAGTAATTGGCCTTTTGTATCTATCCTCTGGTTAGATACTTGTTAGGGGAGCTGTATGAGGGAATAAACTATATACTATACTATATTATAAGTATTTCTGTCTCTGTAATTTTAATGTTAAATTATGGAAAGTAAGGTTCAAATTTATTGTGCTTGTTTATACTACTCTCTTTGATAACAGACAGGTTAAACTATTAAAAGTAAGGTTCGAACTCGGTGTGTTCATTCATAATATTTTATTCATTTACCAGAGTTCAGGATTAATGTTCTGTAGTGTCGTATTTATACAGATGAGTCGGATTAAAGATTCGAATTTGTGTATTGCTCTAGTGTAAGGTTCGAACCATAGAGTACATATGACCTACAGACGAAAGAAGACGCCACAAATCTGTAAATAGGGATCCGCGCGTTCGACAGATGGCAGCACGATCGCAAAGGACAATGGGAGGGGAGGGTCCCCACAAAGACATTATATTGACTATCCTTGGTCCTCATTAATTCGTAATAATCCCTACCTTGTACTAATAAGGCTATTAATAATCAATTGAACGTTATCCAGAGACTCTGCAGATATGACATAGTTAAATAGACATAAGTAGAGGCTACTGTAAAGGCCAGTCATCGTGTAATTGTCGTCATTAAACTCCTCCAACACCCGCCATTGTTGATGTGAGGTTCGGGAGTTGCCAACGTCAATGGTGGGACAAAATATCCCTAGATGTCATAAGTATAAATGTCGATTTAGTGCTACTTGACAAATTAACATCTACATAACATGTAACATAGGCCTACTAATATATATTCAAAATGACAATTTAATTCTTGTTGTGTTGCTTGAAGGTATACAGCTTGCATCATATAGGAGTAGCCTATGTTTTATAGTGTATATGTATACTTAATGTTTTCATCTTGCTTGTATATTATATATCTAATTTATACTAAATAATTTACAAGTGTTTTTACCAACATTAATTAACTCTTAAATACGTTCCCTCTTAAATCTATTGCTCCCTCATTTTGCGGATATTCCCTTAACTTTGGAAACACTGCAGCAAGCTAGCTGGCAGGCGCACGCGGCGCACAGACTATCTATAATAAGGACAAGCCACTGAGGTACTTTGGTTGTTGTACAGTACAAAAGTGCTGCCACTAAATCCCTAGGACGCGCGGCAAACTAACCTTGTGACATCACGCTTTCATGTCTAGGTTATATGTAGTCTATGGTTCGAACATGTTTATTGAATTAGTGATGTGTTCTCGAATCGTGGGTCGAGCTGGCCCAGACTCTTCCTGTTTTGGACAGGGTATCCTTTCCTCACTAGATTCTCAAAATCCAGACGTGACAGTGAGATTGCTCAGTGTTCTATTTCTATTCCGTGTTCTATTTCGGTATTTGTGATATGGTAAACTTAACGTAATGTGTTTTAATTATCAAATTTGTAGTCTAGCAATGCCTTGTGTTTGTATTTTGCGAGTCCTCTCTTATTCATGAAATGTTATTGTGGGGCTATGCTAATTCTTAACGTTTCCCATACAGGAGCCAGGACCCTACCCTCACCAAGGGCCGGGCGAGAGAGAACTCCTGGGTGTTTAGGAGTTCCGGTGACCTTCTATCCAGTGTTGGAGGCTGCCTCTGGGACTGTCTCTGGCCTGTACGAAGGGCGTGACTGTGAGATCCGTGCCTGTATGAAGGGCCAGACTCTTGGAGATCCTTTGAGAGGAACCTATTTATCATCCGACTTAACTGACTTATCTTATTTTGAATATATGTCTCATAAGTATGTAAATACATCATATCATTTTCATTGTTTTTCCTTTGCCTCAGATAGGGTAAGCCTCAGTCCTATTAAAGATCCTTGGCATATATTTACAATAGCCTTCACGGCCAAGGAATGTTTTGAGAGAAACTTCCTTGCTGGCGCGTGGGATCCAACACCTGACACCAGAAACAGCACTCTAGGTGCAGTAAATAAGTGCGCTTGGTTACCGTGACCGTGTGTTTGCGTGTGTGTGTGTTCTAATGACAAAAATCAATATATACCAATCAGCGATTTGCGGAATTCGCGATTAAAAAAAAAAAAAAAAAAAAAAAAAAAACGCTATAAAGGTACATCGTTCCCTATAATATTAGTGCCCATAAAAGTTGTGCAGCTTTGTGTAAGATGTGTATCAATATTTGCTAATAAAAATATTATATTCTAAGAAGTCCGAGTAAGCTTCTACGATGTCTGCAAGATCGCACCAAAAGCAACGTTGTAAAATCTCTTTCCTAAATCATTGAACTTGATCTTTGAATAAGATCTGAATTCGTCAACAACTATTAATTCCGGTAACCATAACAATTAATATATGAAAAAGTGTGAACAATTGTTTGTTTTTTGTGTTTTTTTTTTAAGACGGCGAACAAATTAAGAGGCTGACTGGTAAACCACAATATTGTATGGCAATTGTACGTGATACAAAACGATTGTAAATCCTGACCTTTTCTTGTTTTCCATAAAAGTGATATTTAATCTTATTAGCTATTTTTATATGAAACTGTACTACATTAATAATTGTATTTTATTTGATAACAAAATACATTTTGGTATACGTAACTGTGTAATTTATCGTGATAAATTTTGACTATATACAAACGCATTAATATTGTCCATAACAATTGGTAAGAAAAATGTCTTAAGCTGAAATCGATATTGTATGCTGTCTGACCGATATTCAATAGGATGTGTAAATGTTGCAAGCTTCATTGAATGGTACTAGTAATAATCATTGTTCAGTGTACCGCACACATAGCGCGTACAAGCCAGAGAAGAAAATTATTCGCTGGTAACTGTCTAAAAACTGCCTTACATCCCCCTCCCCCTTTCACACTCATTCCGCCAAGTAATCGTTGGTTCGAATATGAACGGAGACGCTCTCTCTCTCTCTCTCTCTCTCTCTCTCTCTCTCTCTCTCTCTTTCAAGCTTGCTTACACACATACACACACACACATAATATAAACTGTATATAACCATCTAGTTCTCCCTCTCAGTCTCTCTGGATTAATCTCTATATCTATATGAGTGTGTGCTATTATGTTGCCCTTTTTTGTTATGAGTAAATTACAGGAACATTATAAACAACTGATAGGTTCCATTTGCAAACATTATTCTTGCATATACATATCGTATTTTGATATGATTTGGTAGGTTTGTTACAGTATTGGCTATCTAAGACTGTAATGGGTTACCTAAAATATGATAATATAATGAATATATGTAACAAATTTACTTGATCACATTACCAGCCTTAAATTGGCAACACAGTTCAGAATCACTGAGAAAAACGCACAACCATCCAAGACATACTTGTTTGCTTATTATCAAACTTAAACGGACGTTGCAATGTCGTATATTTTCATATACAGTATACTGATCTGTTGAAATACTGTTGTTGCTTTGCAAAATATTTCTAGATTTGCCAAGGTACTCTAGGATGAAAAAGGTAAATATCTGATAAGAGAGAAGATTATAGATTAAGAGATATTGACATATATAGAGAGGGAGGGGAGATAAAATAGGAAATATTAAAAATAAGCACTATTTCAACGTATTCTATTTTGTTTAAGCATTAATTACTAATTGTATAAAGTGTGATTTTACTTCAGGGTTGTTGTATTTGTATGTGAAGATCTATAGATGGTGACCCGTGGTGTAGCGGACCCAAATTCATGAGGTCGGGGATTTAATCCCGCGCGGGGCGAGACTGATGGACCATCTATTCACACCCAAATGCCTCTGTTGACCAAGCAGCAAAATAGTAACCTGGTATAATTGGATTATTGCGACGTCCCATCTGGGGTGACAAACTGTGTAGCACCCCTGTATTGGGTTAGTTAACACAGGCTCCAAAGTTGAGGTGTCGGGGATGAGCTCGGTAGGTATGCTATCTTAGCATAATTATGCCTCATGAACTGTCTATTATATATGGTGAAAATAAGAATCACTGTGGAACACAATGGTTGGAAAGCTCTAAATAATGTTGATAATGGTCGTTGTAATAAAGTATGTGACAGTGAACTGTATAATATGGTAAATGTAGACATTTGGTGCCACGGTCAAATCAGTCTCTCACACACCTTCAGTGTTGCCGCCAGCATCGTATAGTGTGTGCATTCTTCCAGCCCCACCTACTGCACTACTGTATATAAGTACTACTATTACTACAACTACTGCTACTACTACTATTACTGCTACTACTACTACTACTGCTAATACTACAACTACTACTGCCAATAATAATAATACAATATATTTTCTAAAAGGTGGATTGCATTCCTCCCTCTCCGCCCTCCTCTCTCTTACTTATGCCTAATATCCTAATCTCTTCTAAAGATGTACTTTCTACCCTCTCTGGGCTTAACACTAATAAGGCGTACGGTCCGGACGGTGTTCCTCCTGTTGTTCTCAAAAACTGTGCTTCCGTGCTGACTCCCTGCCTAGGCAAACTCTTTCGTCTCTGTCTATCCTCTAACGTCTTCCCTTCATGCTGGAAGTTTGCTCACATTCAACCTGTCCCAAAGAAGGGTGACCGCTCTCAACCCTCCAACTATCGTCCAATTGCTCTTATCTCTTGTCTTTCTAAAGTTTTTGAAACTATTCTTGCTTCCAAATTTCTTAAGCATTTCTCTTCTCATAATCTGCTCTCAGATCGCCAGTATGGCTTCCTTAAGGGTCGCTCTACTGGTGATCTTCTTTCATATCTTACTAACTCTTGGTCATCCTCCTTTCGGGACTTCGGTGAGACTTTTTCTATTGCACTAGACATATCGAAAGCCTTCGATAGAGTCGGGCATAAATCTTTAATTTCTAAACTACCCTCCTTCGGTTTCTATCCCTCCATCTGTGCCTTTGTCTCTAATTTCCTTTCCGGCCGTTCCATAGCTGCGGTTGTGGACGGCCATTGTTCACTTCCTCACCCTATAAACTCCGGTGTTCCTCAGGGCTCTGTCCTATCTCCTATTCTCTTTCTAATTTTTATAAATGATCTCCTTAACTGTACCTTAATTCCCATCCATTCATACGCAGACGACTCAACCTTACACTACTCCATTAGTTTTTCAGAACGTCCCAGCCAGCAATCCCTCAACGACAAACGTAATGAAGCCATAGAACTCTTAAATTCTGATCTAAATACTATTTCCAATTGGGGCAGAGAAAACCTTGTTAATTTTAATGCTTCCAAAACCCAATTTCTCCATCTATCTACCCGTCAGGATCTCCCAGCGGACTATCCCTTATTCTTCAACAATACAAAAATCAACCCTTCATCTTCTCTCAATATTCTTGGTGTCTCTTTTTCTTCTGCTCTCATTTGGAAGGACCATATTACCAGTCTTGCTAAGGCAGCCTCCCAGAAGCTGGGTGTGCTCAACCGCCTTAGGGGGTTCTTTTCCCCTGCACAGCTTCTTGCTCTGTACAGGGGCATAGTGCGCCCTTGTATTGAGTATTGTTCACATGTGTGGGGAGGTTCCTCTCACACCGCTCTCCTAGACAAAGTTGAAAGGAAGGCCTTTCGTATCATTAACTCCCGTCCACTCACCAACTCTCTGCAATCTCTCTCTCTTCGCCGCAATGTTGCATCTCTCTCGCTATTCTATCGCTACTATAATAATCAGTGTTCCTCAGAGCTATCCCAGTGCATACCACCTCCTTTACGTAGGGCACGTGGTACCCGTCTTGCAACTCAATCCCACCCCTACTCTGTGCAACTCTCCAACCCAAGAGTGAAACGTTACTCTCAAACTTTCTTCTACTCTACATCTGAGCTCTGGAACTCTCTCCCAGAATCAGTCTTTCCCTCTTCCTATGACTTAAATTGCTTCAAACTCCGTGTGTCCAGGCATTTTGGCTCGAACGTCCCTTGATTTTGGCCCTGTCACTCTTTCAACTATGGGGGAGGCACTCGCTATAGGCAGTTATGCCTTTTGCCTCCCTCAATCACATAGAAAAAAAAAAAAAAAAAAAAAATTAAGTATCCTTGAGTAATTAAAACCGTCAAAGTTCACAAAGTTTCAATTAGCTTTTGAAACCGAAGCAGTAAAGTTTGTTTTTATTGTACTTACCGTCAAACAAGTGGTCATAGACGAGAACAATCTGTCCCGGTGGCCACATATGCTTTACATAGGCCTGCATTGAGGTCACCAGAACACGGGAGGTCACAGTGCTGGCGTTATATGGTCAACAGAAAAACAATTATAAGCAAATGATAATAATGTAATAATTACTATAATAATAATAATAATAATAATAATAATAATCATGATCATTAAAATCAGCTATTTTATTTGTTAAAGGAACTCACGCTGAGACAGCTGGTTTATATGTATTGTGTGTAATGCAATCTACGGTGGTAAGCAAATAGCACACTGCCTTGAGGAGGGTGGCATAGATAGCCTCTATTTACCTCTGGTATGTGCTTGGTAATGTTATGTTCACTATTACATAGTAAATATATAATTATTATTAACTATATATATATATATATATATATATCAGAAAGATAATGAGGAAATGGACGTGTGGAACCATCTCATTTATTTTTCAAATTTTCAGCTAACCTCTCGCAGCCATCATCAGGAAAAAACTCAAGATCCCTAACAGAGAAAACATACCTATTGATATTTAACAAGAATGTGAACAGGAATGTAAAGCCTTCAATTTAAATTATATGTATTACTCATAAATTCATATTTAATATTTCAAATCAATTCTTAATTAATACAAAATCATTTATCCGAAAATCTGCAGGAGTTACACAATTATAGCAAACAGAACAATTTAGTGCTAAACCTCTTATACATCACAACCTGAAAATATGAATGCCTAATACGAATTACCTACATTGACTAAAGAATTACAAAATGTATATACAATTTCATATGAATACTCTAAATTAATACACAAAAACTTAATAATGGACTTAATATGGACCATATCGCCACTCTTGCGAAGGCGGCGTCCCAGAAGTTGGGTGTGTTCAACCACCTCATAGGGTTCTTTACCCCTGCACAGCTTCTTGCTCTGTACTGGGGCACATTTTTTTTTTTTTTTTTTATATTCCAACTACTCCCTCTCGGGCATAGGCTGAGAACCTGTACATTCCACCGCTCAACACGGTGGAGCCCGTGAGATCTTGTTCCAGTCTGGGGAGTGAGACATGTGAAGCATCCATTCATGGCTCGAAGCAGCTCCATCTCTGAAGCAGCTGGTTGCTTCGTTCAAGTGCTTCACCGTCTCACCCTCCAGACTCAGACCCTCACTCTCAGAACGCCACCTATTGAGCATTGAACTCACTAGGCATTGTTCCCCTGTAACATATTTTGAATATGGGAATATTCATACAGTGTTATTTAATCAGGGAACAATGAGTGCGTCCTTGTATTAGGTATTGTTCACATGTATGGGGAGGATCCTCTCACACAGAACTTCTAGACAAAGTAGAAAGGAAAGCCTTTCGTATCATTAACTCCTGTCCACTCACCGACTCTCTGCAATCTCTCTCTATTCGTTGCAATGTTGCATCTCTCTCGCTATTCTATCGTTAATACAATAAGCAGTGTTCCTCAAAGCACTGCCTTCTTCTGAATTCTCAACTCTCTGGCTAAAGCTTTCTGGTCAATCTCAAACTAAATGTTTCTGTGCTGTTTATCTCTCCCGTAATTCTACCGACTATCCAACGTTCTTTGACTACCTAACTTCTAAAGTGGAACACATTCTATCCATATCTACTTTAGAAGAAATCTCCATCCTAGGAGATTTCCACATTCACCACCGCCATTGGCTCTCCTCTCTTTCCACACATCAACCTGGTGAACAAGCCTATATCTTTTCTATCTAAAATGGCCTAGAGCAGTTAGTCCAGCAACCCTCCTGTATCCCGGATCACTTCGAAGATCGGCCCAACATTCTTGACTTATTTCTAACCTCTAACCTTTCTGCTTATACTGTAAGTCTTTTCTCTCCTTTGGGCTCCTCCGACCATAAACTTATCTCTGTCACATGTCCTCTCTCTCCGGTACAGCCAACCGATCCTCCTAGCCAGTGGCGCTTGTGGCACTTTTGCGCTGCCGAATGGGAGGCTCTTCGGCAGTACTTCTTTGATTTCCCATGGAATGACTTTTGCTTCCGTGGCCGGGGACCCTCGGAGTGTGTTGAAAGCATTACCGAGGTAATCCTCTCGGGCATGCAAGCATACATACCATTTTCTTTCTCTCAGATTAATTAACAAATATTTTTGTTTACTCACGCTTGTTCTACTGCTGTCCGCAATAAGGAGGAAGCATTCAAACAGTACCGTCGCCTTTAAACTCAAGAATCTCATACTTTTTATGTTTCTGCCCTGAATCAAGCCAAATCTGTTCTTCGACTCTCCAAACATTCTTTCATCAATAGTAAATGCACTGAACTATCAAACTTTAGCTTTTCCCAAGCCTTCTGGCATCTAGCCAAAAACCTCTCCTAAAAATTTTCTTCTTCGTCGTTCCCTCCCCTTTACCGTCCTGATATGGCACTACCATCACTTCTTCCTCTGAAAAAGCTGAACGCTTTGCTACAATTTTCGCTAAAAATTCCACTTTGGATGACTCTGGTGCTGATCTTCCCTCTCCACCTTATGCCTGATATCATAATTTCTTCCAAGGATGTACTTTCCACCCTCTCTGGGTTTAATAGTAAGAAGGCGTACGAACCGGATGGTGTTCCTCCTGTTGTACTCTTAAACTGTGCTTCTGTGCTAACTCCCTGGCTAGGCAAACTCTTCCGTCTCTGTCTCTCCTCTAACGTCTTCCCTTTTTGCTGGAAGTTCGTTCTCATTCAACATGTTCCAAAGAAGGGAGACCGCTCCCAACCTTCCAACTATCGTCCAATTGCTCTCATTTCTTGCATCTCTAAAGCTTTTGAAACTAATCTTACCTCAAAATTTCTTAAGCATTTATCTTCCGATAACCTACTCTCAGACCGGTAGTATGGCTTCCTTAACCCGGTAAGCGCTAAATAGACCTAGGGGCTAGGGTAGTTATTTGTGTATTTCTAGCCTTGGATTCTGACAGAATTCGTTATATTTACAATATAGACCATTATTTGTTTTCGGTATGCTTTTATTTTACATATATGATGTATATATGAACCTTCAAGAGTGCTAAAATAAGTGGGAAAAGCATTTGGGTGGTGAAAAACGAAGATATTGGCCACCCGGTCGTAATGTCAGGCGAGAGAGAGCTACAGGCACCCCTCCTCTCTCGCTGTCTGTGAGGTAACTGAGACGAGCGGGGCGGTGTGGGCTGGTGTCTGGGTGTTACATATCGATCTTTTCTGCAACCCACTTGTGCTACATTATCGCGGGAGAGAAAAATAACCGATAAATGATGATAATAAGAGGGAAAATAGGTGATAATTGAGGAGGGGAGGGAGGGGGGAATAAGGTGGGGAAGGAGGGGAGGGGGGTGGGTGAGATTTACATGGATGAGTACTGGAGGGGAATTATCTCACCTAGAGACAAATTTTTTTTTTTTGATAGGCCCTTTTTTTTTTTGGAAAGCTTTTTTTATGGTCTTGCTTCCGTGAGGCCTATCGCGTTCCCTATAGGAAGCCTTCCGTGAGGCCTATCGCGCTTGCCGGGTTAAGGGCCGCTCTATAGATGATCTTATTTCTTATCTAACTAACTCTTGGTCATTCTCCATTCGGGACTTCGGTTAGAGTTTTTCTGTTGCGCTAGACATATCGAAGGCCTTCGATAGAGTCTGCCACAAATCCCTTATTTCCAAACTACACTCCTACGGTTTGTGACGTTAACCACTCCGTTAGAACCGCATGGCTTGTCCTACAGTGACTCGCTAGGATCGCCAGGGCAGTGGATGGGGCTACAGTTTATGTATTAGAGTGTGCTTTATTTCATATGAAAGCTCGTGTCATGGGCAGTCCAGAAAGGCTCTTTGTTTTCGCCCATGTCAAGGCGTTGTATATTTAATTGTAAAGTATATGTTTTGTCATTAACTAGTAATGATAGGATCTGGGAGAGAGAGAGAGAGTAGAACGGAGTGAGAGGAGGCGCGCAGTGTTTTTTGTCCCGCTCGATGACGTCACGGCTGGCTGCGTTGGTGGAGAGAGGTCCTTACCATGCTGCGAGCTCTGTTAGTGGTTAGAACTTGTAACCGCTGGTTTCCCACGCGGCTCGAGCTAGTGCGAGTATATATACTGGTTCCTCGCCACTCTCTCCCTCAGATCTGGTTTCTAGAATACACCCATCTTTTTGTCCCTTGCTATCTATTCCCGCTCCGCACCTGAGAATCTTTTCCTCTGCCTATCTCTCATTTTCCATATCTTTCACCACCTTTATTAACATTATATCCCCTCTGGTTAACTCTGCAAAATCAGCTTCCTGCTGGCCAGTTGTATTGTGTGTTAAGGTCTGATATAACCTGTGTATGTTAGTTGTTAAGATAAGTGGATCACGAAGCATTGGTTGGCTTTCATATTGCTGCTTCCTTTAGTTATTAATGTTCTGCTGGATTAGATAATGCTAGACTAGGAGTCTGATATAATAGGTATTGTTTCCTATGAGTGCTGGCTTCAGTTAAAAGTGGCACGACATACCTGAGAACTGGAGTTGATTGAGTAAATTCTAGTCTGTGTGCCATTGAGAGTAGAACATGCACGAATGAGGGCTTTTTGCCTATACCATTCTGCACTGTTCTAGTCTCGATTGTTTGTCTTTGAGGTACGCCAGGAGAACGCTTAATACTTCGGTATTAAGGTTTCCCAAGAGAGCTACCCTTCATTATAACGTAATATTTGACGCACAGACTTGAGATTTGCACTAGGCTATGCAGCATGCCATGCGCACCAGTATCTCGTATCATTGACTCTAGCTAGACTTTATCAATCATAGTAGACATTAAGTATATTAACCTAATTACTCTTTTTATGCATACCCATTTATGATTACACAAGCATTTCGCAGCCTAGTTTTGATGTATTGAGACACAAACGACTTAGGCTCTTTTTGTTGATAGGAATACTGCATTGTGGCGATTATTATTAGTGTTGTAGTGTTTAGGATATTCTTGGCTCCGACGGCATTATAATTATATTCTGCCTTTTTGTGTGCATAGCCTGCACGAGCATTGTTCCGCTGCCTGCCTTTTTGGGTTCCATTTCCGATACGAGCATCTTTATAACATCTAACATTTAAAGAAGATTCCTTGTTAGTGTTGAAGGACTTTAGTGCACTTTCTTTCATGCAGGAGTGCCTGACATTTATTGATTAAAGTAACGTAAGCTGTAACTTCTCTTACCACCTTACTTTGCATACCATAACCAAGCACCTTCGGTTATAGGTAGTAATAGGCTGTTTTCACATAACATTAAGCCTAGAGTAGACGCACATTTATTGAGAGTTTGATAGCCTATTATTGCATATAGAACTCTGTAGAGTATTTGTGTTCTTTGTTCACTGGGAATATACTTCAAAGGTTGGAGCTAGCGCTTTCCGTTGTAACATTTATGCCATTACTAGTCCAATGAATAAGAGCCCTGATATATTTGAACCCCAGTCGTAACAGGTTTCTATCCCTCCATCTGTGCCTTTGTCTCTAATTTCCTTTCCGGCTGTTCCATAGCTGCGGTTGTGGATGGCCACTGTCAAACTATCAACTCCAGTGTTCCTCAGGGTTCTGTCCTATCTCCAATTCTCTTCCTAAAATTCATTAACAACCTTCTCAACAGCAACTCCAGCCCCGGGCATTCACTCATATGCTGACGAATCTACATTACATTATTATTACATCTCACGATTGTACTATTTACTATGCAATCATTATTTACATCTCTCATATAATTTTAAGGTAGTATACTTACTATGAATGATTCTTTATGCAGGTGACTATACATCCTTTGTATTCATTGTAACTTCTTGTACACCTGGAGGATATTCAACCCTTCTAAAACTCATGAGTCAAAGTTCCTTCCCACGCCCTCTAAGCTTACTCGCACCTCTTGGGTTGTCACCCAGGCTATGTACACGTGAATTGGAAGTGTAGATCACATGTTGGAAAGTGCCTGGAGTACCTTGGGCACGTCAACATTGCCCTCTGAGATTCCCTCTCAACTTAGGGAATTCTCTCTTACTTATATATTTAGTACTTCTGTATAAATCTTCAGTTGTTACTTGAATACATATCAAAGTTGGTTTGGATACCACAGTCCTTTAATTTCCTTTTACCTATTAGTATTCATTCTAATATTTATATGGTAATTGGTGGTGGCGGCATTACTATTACTACATTCTATCATAATATCTATCTATCAACGAGCAGAGGACGGAGAGCTGAAATCAACCTACTATCTTCAATCAACATACAACCTAATAGGAACGTATCTCAAAACGTCTTCCCTAATATGGTTAATTATACTACCTAACATATAGCTCATAAGGACAGATAGTCACCTTTAGACTTCATTACTTGGAGTTATTAGTTAACCCTTATCATTTAATATAGGATCGTACATTTGTACGTCTTCCTAAAGTTAACCTCTTGCTACAGTGACTGTCAAAAGTCATTTGTAACTTTATTCAACTAGCCTTCCACAAAACCATTCACAGCAGGAACTCTAAAACTCACGAAAAGAGGCCATAAATAACCTATTTTCTAATCTCTCTAGTATCTCAAATTGGAGCAGAGAAAAACTTGTTACTTACAATGCTTCCAAAACTCAATTTCTCCATCTCTCTACTCGTCGCCCTCTTCCAGAAAACCATGACCTACTCTTCAACAACATACAAATTTACCCTTCATCTTCTCTTAACATTCTTGGTGTCTCTTGTTCTTCTGATCTCTCTTGGAAAGATCATATTACCACTCTTGCGGTTTTAGGAAGGGAAGAGGATGTGTAGATCAGATTTTTACCCTGAAATGTGTTGTGGAAATATCTGGAAAAGCAAAAAAAGCTGTATGTTGCCTTTATGAACTTGGAGAAGGCCTATGACAGAGTGGATAGAGAAGGTATGTGGAAAGTACTTAGAATATACGGAGTAGATGGCAAGTTGCTGAAAGCAGTGAAGAGCATGTATGAGGGTGCATAGGCGACAGTACGGTACCTGTGGAGAATGAGCAGAAGGAGTTCTTTGATCTGAATATTGGGTTGAAACGGGTGTGTGATGTTCCCGTCGCTGTTTACTGTATATATGGATAGAATCATGAAAGAAATACAAGGAAGAGCGGTGGATGTTGGTGTATCGCTGATAAGGGAGGGAAATGAGTGGAAGCTGCCTGTACTGTTGTTTGCTGATGATACAGTTCTGATGAGCGTTAATCAGTGGAAGTTGCACACAGTGTGAGGTGAAGTTGAATGGTCAGGCTATGGAGATTGTCAGCTCATTTAAGTATCTGGGCAGTGTGTTCAGTAAAGATGGGACTATGGATGAAGAAGTGCGGGAGAGGGTGCAACAGGGGAAGAGGGTTGTAGGAATGCTGAAAGCAGTAACAAGAAATAGGGTGGTCAGTATTGAAGTGAAGAAGTCCTTGCATGACAGTGTGGTAATCCCGACACTGACTTACGGAACCGAAGCATGGACGTTGGTGGAGACACTCGGACCAAGAGTGAGAGGGATGTAAATTAGTTACTTCAGAAGTGCGTGCAGAGCTACATGGAGGGATAGACAGACGAATTAGGAAGTAAGAAGGAGGTGTGGTGTGGAGGTAGATGTGCTGGAAAGTGTGAAAAGGAACACCTTGAGATGGTTCGGCCATATGGAACGTATGGGAAGCGAGAGAATGACGAAGAGGGTGTACGAGAGCGAGGTGGAAGGACAGAGAGGGAGAGGTAGACCGAAAGAGAGGTGGAAGGATGGAGTGAAGAAGTAAATGGATGAAGGCGGTGCTGGTTGGGAGGAGGGGCATTGACTGACTGGGGACAGAGGTGCATGGCCACCCCTTCGGGGATCACGGCGTCAGGCAATAGATAGATAGCTAAAACAGCTTCTCAGAAGCTGGGTGTACTCAACCGCATCCGGGGATTCTTTACCCCTTCGTAGCTTTTTGCTTTGTACAGGGGCACAGTGCGTCCATGTATTGAATATTGTTCACACATGTGGGCAGGATCCTCTCACACAGCACTTCTAGACAAAGTAGAAAATATAGCCTTCTATCTCATTAACTCAAGTCCACTAACCAATTCCCTGCAGTCGCTCTCTCTTCGCCGCAATATTACATCTCTCTCACTATTCCACCGCTATTACAATGATCAGTGTTCCTCAGAGCTCTCTCAGTGTATACTACCCCTTCTTTGTAGAGCATGTAGCACCCGTCATGCAACACAATCCTACCCTTACTCTGTGCAGCTCTCCAACCCAAAAGTGAAACGTTATTCTAAATATTTCTTATATTCAACAGCTGAGCTCTGGAACTCTCTCCCAGAATCAGTCTTTCCCTCTTCCTATGACTTAAATTGTTTCAAACTCTGTGTGTCCAGGCATTTTGGCTCGAACGTCCCTTGATTTTGGCCCTGTCACTCTTTCAACTCTGGGGGAGGCACTCACTGTAGGCAGTTCTGCCTTTTGTCTCCCTCACTCACATAGAAAAAAAAAAGTGCTCCTCCAGTTCCTATGCCTGGTTCATGCTAAGTGAACCCTGCATCCACTCTCACATTGTGCGTAGAAGCTCTTCCTGCCACTCCCGGGACAATTGCTCAAAGTAGTCGCCATCTGGGTTCAGAATATCTTTAAGCTCCTGTAACTCTACATACTGCTCCTCGGCACCTTAGTCCTGAGAACTGGTGTTTGGACCGAGGACTTGTCTGTCAGATTGTTCTTTTGGTTTGACCCCATGTTCCGGGCTAATACAAATTCTTTCTATTAATGCCTCTAGGTCCTTGTTTCCACGTTCCACAAGGGAGAGTTGCGAGGGCTGCGAGAGTTGCTGAAGGTACAGGAGGGAGGGGAGAGGAGGAAGTCCTATTCCCATATCAGGTAGTTGGACTTGTGTGTCTGGGAGCTGCTGCGGGGGGTTTATAAAGCCCCAGCCTAAATGGGAATGATAGTTCATTGGTCACCACAGTTAGACAAACACAGGCCAGTGGGGGATCAGGATCCTTCTTCTCTGATCCTATAGAGAAGGTGAAGCTCGAGCCATTTTCCTGTCCAGAGTTGAGTCGTCTCCTCTTCCTGCCCCTGCATGATCCAGGTCCCTGATTGGTCGGCTAGCTTGTTGGGGTGCAGGGTGGCTGAAGCTGTAAAGACATCAGTGGAGTGGGGTTGTTGACTATATGGCTCAGGTCCAGTTCCCTCAGGTTCAACTCCTTTGTGTAGGCCGCCGTGTACTCAATGAAATTTGAATTCCTGGGGACACGGATCTCGCTTTAGACTGAGGAGCTCATATGAGCTTCTGTAGGTTCTAGGTCTGGGGATGGTAGGGGAGCGGGACATGTACTCTGGCCTTGTCCCACACTCATAATTATTATTATATACCGATTCCCTATTTCCCGGCACTTAAAAGAGATTAATCATCTGGTCTGGTAGACGAGATATTGTTTACAATAACACGATCATAGTACCCACCTGTAAGTATTGGAAGGTTTTAGGCTGCTTCTCCTCCCTACCTGACCTGAACGAGGGTGCGTGGCAGGTATGTGACCTCTGCATGGGTCAACGCCCCCAACCATCCTTGCCACACACCATAGCACTGCAGATCAAATAAATCTTATTAAAGCCGACGAACGAGTATGTGCAAAACCAATATTTATTCCATGTATAGTAATATTTTATTACGTTATATATAATATTATACATTCCGTTACACATATTTCTACTACAGTAAAACACTATTTATAAAATGTTGCATATTTTCACAATTGAACTGGAAACGATACAAGCTTGACAACTTGAAGGCTAACTCTACTGATGACGTAACAAGTTAAGACATTATATAATCATCTGTTTACCAAAACAATGATCCAAACCATCATATACTAATACAGTAGGTTTAATACACAATATAGTAAATAAAAACATTATTTGAGGAGGAGCACTTTATTGACACCATTTAGCAGATCCCTTCTACAGGTCACTAACATATACTAAGGCCCTGGACTCCTTTATCCCTTGAGTACCAGCGATGTGTGTTATGTTTTATTCTAGCTATATTCAAACAATACTATGCAGCTTAAGAACGAGTTATGGTAGTTAAAAGGGTTGGTTAACCCTTTCAAGCTCCAATACGCGTTTCTGTTCTGTTTCTGGCTACTATTAGTCAATTTTATTCAGATTAGTAACGGTATATGCAAGTAAAAGGGTTGATTGAGATAGTATTTACCCTTTTAATACCCACAGATACTTCCTAAGCTGCATACAATCGTCTAACGATAGCCAAAATAAACTGCTAAAACGCGTCAGAGCTTCAAAGGGTTAAGGTAGTTTGAAGCATTATTATCGCTAGAAGGGTTGGCTCATAGACAATATATACAGCAGTAAGCACTACATATATATCAAGAGTTATACAAATGATTATAGACTAACAACCAAGGCACAATTGGCAATACTAATAATAATAATAATAATAATCAAGAGGCTACGGATCTGGTATCCGTAGAATATACTTTTAGGGATGCAATGTATCTTAAAATAACTGAACGACTAGATATAGGACAGAGTACACGGTCATGGTATATGAGGTTTTATTTATATAATACCATCTGAGAGCAAACATAGTTAGTGAATAATACTTATATAATTTTACAAAGTTATTGAGACTGAATAGGATAATTACACAATTCAAAATAAGATAGAACCTGAAAGAGGCAGAACAGTATTATTATATATGGAAGGGATAGGGGGGAGCCTGGGAGGTAGCTAATATGTCTTATGAGTGGTGTTGTTGGTAAATCATGATGTTAAGGTAGACATATATATATATATCTAATATTATTGGTAGAGTGAACATAATATATATTCGTACTTAGACACGCAAGGGATAGAGGTATTTGTTGTTGAATTAAAATAGTTAGGGAGGGATCTCAAAACATAGAACGACAAATTAGCAGAAAGTACTATGCTCCTCTATCTCAGAAAAATATATTTTCCAGGCATCTTGGGTAGGTCCTGGTTCTGGTCCTCTCGCCTCCTTTCATCTCGCTGCTTCTCTGGTGTTGTTTGGGGTTATGGTTGTGTTGCCTGGTTCCCGTTCCTTGTCTGCTGGGCTGGTAGTGGTCTCAGCGATGGAGCCACTTTGACGTGTTTATAGATACGTTCCGTCTGATCGGTAAGCGATTGTGCAGTGTGCTTAATGGACAGCACTGTTCCAGTAACCTGGGTAAACCTTACTGCACCAGTAACCTGGGTAATCAAGCTGGTTGTTCCACCTGAGTAAGCGAAGAACTAGGGTGCACCTGGGTAAGTGAATGCCCAACAGCCTGGGTAAGCGCTGGAGATGGTGAGCCGTAGAGCAGTCGCTGCATCTTGGCATCTAGTTGGTTACTGTGCCTCTCGCTGGGAACTGGTTTCCCGGGAGATGGGCTGGAGTAGTCCTGATGATGGAGCCTGAGTTGGGTCCTTTTGTCATGGAAGTGGCAGGTGAAGGCCTAATTAGTTGTGGGGCAGTTAAAAGGAACTCCTGTTTTTATTCCGGCTGGGTTGAGAGGGGAGACTGTTTTCCTCCATTTTCTTTGGTGGCGGTGGCTTGGGAACTTATTCTATTCTTGTTGATCAAAAGGGCGCTTCCTCGAAGTGTTTGGCAAGGGTGAGACCAAGGGCAGGGTGTCTGGTAAGGGCGTGAATAATTATAAGGGCGTCGGTAGTACTGGTCGCCCCGGCCTGGGATTGTTGGTTGCGGTTGCAAGCCAGGGGGTGATGATGGCTATACTGCATGATGTTGCAGAATTCGGCCATATTATTTACATATATATTTTTCTGTGAGTGAGGGAGACAAAAGGCAGAACTGCCTGTGACAAGTGCCTCTCCTAGAATTGAAAGAGTGACAGGGCCAAAATCAAGGGACGTTTGATTGCCTGGACACACAGAGTTTGAAGCAATTTAAATCATAGGAAGCGGGAAAGACTGATTCTGGGAGAGAGTTCCAGAGCTCACCTGTTGAATAGAAGAAATATTGAGAATAACGTTTCACTCTAGGGTTGGAGAGTTGCTCAGAGTAGGGGTGGGATTCTGTTGCAAGACGGGTGCTACGTGCTCTACGAAGTGGGGGTGGTATACATTGAGAGAGCTCTGAGGAACACTGATTATTGTAACAGCAGTAGAATAGTGAGAGAGATGCAACATTGCGGCGATTAGAGAGAGACTGCAAAGAATTGGTGAGTGGACGTGAGTTAATGAGACGGAAGGCTTTCTTTTCTACTTTGTCTAGAATTCCTGTGTGAGAGGGTCCCCCCCATACATGTGAACAATACTCAATACATGGACGCACTGTGCCCCTGTACAGAGTAAGAAGCTGCACAAGGGTAAAGAACCCCCGGAGGCGGTTGAGCACACCTAGCTTCTGGGTAGCGGTTTTAGCAAGAGTGGTAATATGATCTTTTCAAGAGAGATCAGAAGAAAAACAGACACCAAGAATATTAAGAGAACATGAAGGGTTAACCCCTTTTATACCGGCGCCGACCATTTAGCTTTATCTAACTACCATTAAACAATATTATTCAGTTTAAAGTGGGCCTCCAGCAATAAAAAGGCTTCAAACTATCTCACATAACCCATTTTACTATGTTAGATCGTTCTTAAACTGCCAAAAATGGTCTAAATATGGCCAGATTAAATAAAAAAGACGTCGCCGGTACGAAAGGGGTTAATATGGATGTTGTTGAAGAGTAGGCCATAGGGTTCTGGAAGGGGGCGACGAGTAGACAAATGGAGAAATTGAGTTTTGGAAGCATTGAAAGTAACAAGGTTTTCTCTGCCCCAATTAGAGATAGTAGAGAGATCAGAAGATAGGTGCTCTATGACCTCCTTACGTGAGTTTTGTAGTTCCTTTGCGTCTATAAACGTCACAGCCCTGCGCCTTGAGGATATACTTCGAATGTTCTGATGTTGTGACGTATGGTATGAATTTTTTCAGCATTTTGGTGGCGTCATTCGGCTCCCCCTTACTTCTGACGATGATGAGGTGAGAATCGCGAGGAGAGTCCATGAGGCGTCATAACAGCTGGCATGGGTTGCACAAACGTTGCTTGTTCCCATTTGCCAGGTGCAAATATCATGGTTGCGGAGTTCTTGGTATTTTAGCAGTTGATCTAGACGTGTTTTAATGTGAGTGAGTGTATGTGATTATTCATCACTGAAGGTAGGCTGTGAGGCAAGATAGCGGGTTGGGGGAGTTTCAAACATGCGTTGTTGAGAGGTGATGCCATCCTCGCGAGGGGATGAATTAATTCCCCACTTTATCATTCGGAGTTGCCCTGGCCAATCTTCTGTTTTCTTGGCGAGTAGAAGAGGGCCAAGTTAGTTGACAACTGTACTGTGAATTTTTAACTTCGTTGGATTGGGTAGAATCGATGATAAGGTGTCCGGATTTGGCAAACAAATATACTCCAATCCATTGTGCTGTCTTGAATAGATTCATGGGTAGTCAGGGGGGGAGGGCAGTAATTATAGATTCATGGGTAGTCAGGGGGGGAGGGCAGTAATTATTTTCCCAGTCTCCTAAGAGTGCTTCATGAGGAAGAATCTTCTTGTGGGGGTTATATCTCGCAAACTCTGGCAACTTGAAGCTCTGAAGAACGAATGAAGGCAGGGTTTGAATTTACGGTGATTTGTGTTATTGGGAGTCGAGATAGAACATCTGCGTTGGTATGCAGTTTCCCCACTCTATATTGTACTGTATATACAAATTTAACTCCTCTAATGTTTCTCGCCATCTGATGATTAGGGCATTCGTGGTTTACAATTATTTAGCCCTTGCAATAAGTGATTGATGGTTGGTGATGATCAGTTTAGTGCTGCAACATAAGACTTAACTCTCTCATGCTTGCTTAAGTTTTTTGGAAACTTACTACCGCTACTAATCACTCTATATCACTAATTGCATTACCACGAGATGATACACATATGTTATCAATCTCTTTTAAACCACAATAATCGCCTCTACATGCAATGTATTACGCATCCAAAGATAGACCAAGACCCATGCTATTATAATACCAGATAAAAATCCCATATGATAAAGTTATTACATTGAACATCGACATATAAGAAATATTTAATCGGTTTTATGAGTATACATCGTCATAGTTTTAGTATAAGCCGAGAAATGTTTTTGTATTGAAATTAGAAGCACTTTCCATACTAATTCCAAATGTATCATCAGAATTTCTTTATCATCAATAGTTGATGTATATGATTTTGTTTATATTTTTGTTTCAATATCTTTTGAATTTGCATCGTCATAATTGAGAATCTTCAGTGACGACAATATGTTCTTATACATTGTTTGTAGCACTAGACACGTATTCCTGGCCTGTGTATCTCTTTGTTTTGGTCTCCGTTTTATGCAAGTTCTGTACATCCCGCTTCCTTTTCCGTACACGATCAGATTCAGGGGTCGCAGGGCTGTCGGGTAAATGGTGGGTTATTGATGTCACTGTCCAACATGATGGTGTAAATGCAGATTATACACTCATAAACCACTCAAAAATGTCAATTGCGGCGCAGGGAAACACACTGGGAGGCCTCCCTCCCCGGCCGGGAGAGATTCACGTCGGGATTGGCTGAGAGCCTGTGACGTCACGCCACGCCTCAGCCATATCTTCGCACCATTGGTTGATGCAGCGTGGTGAAGTATACCTCTATGTGGCTGGGCGCGAGAGGTAGGGAGAGTTTTCGAGGGAAAATTTATTTTGTAATACTTGTGCTTATGAGCTGTTTTAGCATAGCAGAGTTAGTGCCAGAGGGATATGAGTACAAGGGGGGTAATAGTGCGGTTTCTCAGCTGTTTGTAGATGTGAAAATCTCGGATTTTGGCGGGATATCGCTTTGCTCCCTCTAGTTTGAGGGTCCTCAATTTGTCTCTCGATAATATTTTTTTATATGCAATAATAGCACAAGCGTATACAATCACGGTTTTGGACTCGCACTCGTATACAGCAGCGTAATTATACTTGTTTTATTTTGTTGACTCATCAGCTGTGGACGGCAACCTGTCTAGGGGAGCAAACCCCACACAAACCGAGTGCTGCTATGCAGGCGAAGTCACTTTGGGCAAAGGCTAGGCCCACATACAACAACTGTGGTTGGGGGCTAGCTAGAGCAGGCACCCCACGTAAAACATGCTTCAAGCTCGCCTAAGGCCTGGGGGTGCATCCTGGCCAAGAGGACCTAGAGGGTACAGGGCATACTGTCTTTACAGACTTGCACTTTCTGCCTAGTAGTACAGGGGCCCGGACCCGGAGGTAGCGCACCGGGAGGTTGCCTTATCACCGAGCCAGCCGTAGTGCCGTGTGTGTGCATGGATTGCGTCCCTGCAGTTCGTTCTGGCGGGGTGCCCCGAGGCCCCTTGGTCCTACCCCTATTAAGATCTTGGGATGGCCTCTGGGTGACAACTGCCCTGGGTTGCCTGGAGCTGGATACCTGGGGATAGTGACCTCCAACGTTGGCAAAACTACCGATCTTGAAAAAAAAAAAAAAAATCAGAGAAAACGTACGTCTGTTGCAAAATTGCAAAAGGACACTACAGCAGATTCTTCCCCCAAGTTCAGGTTTGGAAGTGTGAATGTGGGTACTATGAAAGGAAGGACAGGTGAGATTGCAGAGATGCTAGAGAGACGTCGAGTAGATGTATGTTGTGCCCAGGAAACCCAGTGGAAAGGGGGGAGTGCTAGATGGATTACGGGAAAAAATTAATGCTTTAAATTCCTATGGAACATGGTATAGGAGGGGTGGCTTTCCTGGTGGCTGAGAGGTGGGCAGATTGTGTTATAGAAGTTAAAGGTTTAATGAAAGACTGATTTTATAAAGAATGAAAGTTGGGGCGAGAGTCATAGATGTTATATCAGCATATGCCCCCCAAGCAGGTTTAGGTAGAGATGTCAAAGGGATGAATTACTAGGGGTGGTTGTCGGATGCAAGAAAGGTGAGGTAGTAATTATGGGAGGAGACTTGAATGGGCATGTTGGGGCAAGTGCCGACGGATATGATGGCGTGCACGGAAGACAGGGTTATGGCCGAAGGGACCTGGGAGGTGAATGCATACTGGACCACTGTGCTGCCACGGGGATGGTGGTGTGTAATACCATGTTTAGGAAGAGAATGACCCATCTGATAACATATGAATCAGGTGGCTACAGCAGCCAGATAAACTACTTCCTGATCAGCAAATCTGCCAGGAAATGGGTTAGAGACACTAAGATCATACCAGGTGAAAATTGCATCCCTCAACACAAGCTCCTAGTGTGTGATATGTGCTTAAGCAGAGTTCCTGTTAGAAAGAAAGTACATTTGCCAAAAAGGAAAGTATGGTTGTTGGAAAAAGAGGAGTAGCCAACAGAGACAGATTCCACAACGAAATGATGGAAATTGAAAGGAGAATGGGTGCTAGGCCAGATCATGTTGATAGCAAATGGAACTTTATACAATGCAGCCTCCTCGATACCGCAAAACAAAAGGGCCACCCAGACATAGGTTCTCCTGGTGATGGAACAACAATGTCGAAGCTGCAGTCAGAGAGAAGAAGATATGTTTCAAAGCATGGAAGTTGGCAGCAAGGAAGAATAGCTGTCCGCCAAATGTAATGCTAGAAGAGAGGTCTACAGGGCAAAGAAAACCATACATAATAGCGTGATAGAACAAGTTTGTAGCACTAATAATACCAATGGGGTTTATAAATTAGCTAAGAATGTGGGGGACTGTAGTCAAGACGTTGTGGGTGTAAGATGCATAAATAATGACAGTGGCATGACTGTTTATACAGAAAACGAAATCAGAGAGGCATGGAAGGAGCATTATGAAAACCTGCTTAATGTGGAGTTTGAATGGAACAGAAACAGCTCAGCACTGCAGTCCCATTCGCCTTTGATAGGGTACGACGCTGTTAAAAGTGATATAGATAAAATTAAGTCCGGAAAAGCCGCTGAGAGGTCCGACATTGCCGCTGAGCTGCAAAAAGTAACTGGAGGTATTGGGATGAAATTGGTCATGGAGCTGATTAATGCTATCATAAAAGAGGAAAAAATTCCCCATTCATGGCAGAAAAGTGTGATAATAAATTTATACAAAGGCAAGGGTGACTCCTTAGACAGGGGAAATTATAAGGGTTTGAGAATGCTCGATCAAGTCATGAAAGTCAGCGAAAGGGTCTTTGAATGCATTATCAGGGAAAGTGTTGCCATCAACAAACATGCAGTTTGGATTTATGCCGGGACGTGGCACAACTGATGCTATCTTCATTCCTAGGCAATTGTAAGAGACGTTCTTAGAGAGAAACAGGGAGTTATACCTAGGTTTGTAGACCTGGAGAAGGCCTTTGACCTGGTGCCCAGGGTAGTAATGCAGTGGGCTATGAGAAAACCTTATGAGTGGTTAGTGAGTGTGATAATTAGAATGTATGAGGAGTCACGGGCAGCAGTTAGAGTGAATGGGATCCTAAGCATAGAGTTCCCAGTGAAAGTTGGGGTTCACCAAGGTTCAGTGCTTAGTCCATTACTGTTTGTTTTGGTCCTGGAGGCTCTGCCAAGGGAAAATAGACAGGACTCTCATGGGAGTTGTTTTATGCAGATAGTGTGCTGGAAGTGGAGGTTAAGTTCAATAGATGGAGGGAGGGGGAGGGTATGGCAAACAACGGACTAAAGGTTAATATAGATAAATAAGGTCATGATCAGTGGAGTAGGGCATGGAACTATGGAAAGAAGCAGCGATTTTCCATGTGCAGTTTGTGGGAAGGGGGTGTGAAGTTACTCAATTCAATGTTGCGTCTGTAGTGACTGGGTAAACAAGAGATGTAGTGTGGTGAGAGGACCTTTGATGACAATTATAGACTTTGAATGTGCAATATGTAAGGGAGAACTTGTCTTGAATGACCTGCTTGTTAGGATTGATTTTGGCAGTGTAATGCTGGAGTGTCTTAATATATTCTACTACTAGGTGATACGGTTTATGCCAGAGGTGGCACTGAAGCTGGCTCTATTGTTAGAATCAGAAATGGCTTGGGGAAGTTTAGAGAGGTGTTGCCATTCTTGAACACGAGAGGACTTCCACTTCACCTTAAAGGGAAGGTGTATACCTCATGTGTTAGGAGTGCGATGACCTATGCCTTGGAGACATGGCCAGTTAAAGTGGAAGATATTAATAGAATGGAACGGAATGAGAAGAGAATGGAGATGGATATATGGGGTTTTCCTTGTAGGAGGTGAGATTGTAACCACACTCTATGTGGATGAAACGGTCTTTAAACTTGTATGTATGTATGTATGTATGTATGATACTGGTTGTTCCACCTGGGTTAGGGAGGCATTAGGGTGCACCTGGGTAAGCGAACGCCCTACTGCCTGGGTTGGCGCTGGGGCTGGCGAACTGTAGAACTCTAGTTGGTTTCTATGCCTCTTGCTGGGAACTGGTTTCCGGGGAAGATGGGCTGGAGTGGTCCTGATGATGGGGCCAGAGTTGGGTCCTTCTGTCATGGAGGTGTCAGGTGAAGGCCTAATTAGTTGTGGGGCAGGTAAAAGGAACTCCCATTTTATTTCAGATGGGTTGTGAGGGGAAACTGTTTTCATCCATTCTCTTTGTTGGTGGTGGCCTGGGGAAACTATTCTATTTTGATTGTTCCATAGGGTGTTCGTCCTCGGAGTGTTTGGCAAGGGTGAGACCAAGAGCAGGGTGTCTGGTAAGGGCGTGATGAATGGTATGGGCGCTGGTATTGCTGGTAGGGGTGGTCTAGCATTGTTGGTTGCAGTTGCAGGACCGGCGGGGATAGTGTCTATCTATTCTGCATGATGTCACAGAATTCGGCATTATAATAATAATATTACTGGTAACGAAAATAATAATAATTAATATTATAATAAAGTAGACGTGCAGTTTTGCCCAAAATCAAAACGGCATACCCAACTCTGCGATGGGTTACCATCATCGCTAGTATTACAATATTTAATAATACTATCACTACAATCAACTGTCTCCGTGGTGCAGTGCATAGTGTGTTGATTTTCGGTGTGAGCATCCTGGGTTCGAATCCCCGGACTGCCACATGTGTCTGTTAATTTCATTAATAGATTTGAGTAGAGTTGGTTGGTGGAGCGAACATAATAAATAATACTATCATAATCATCAATACTACTGTCATCATCTTTACAACTTTCAACATCATCACTACTACTCTCACCATCATCACTACTACTTTCACCATCGTTAGTACCATCATTATCACTATTGTCATCATTATTACTACAACTATTAGTTAGTTGACAGTAGCAATGGTAGTGATAGTAGCGATGATGATGATAATAGTAGTGATGATGGTGATAGTTGTAAGGAAAATTATGACAGTAGTGATGATGATGGTAACAGTAGTAGTAGTTGGCAGTACTAATAGTAATGATGATGGTTATAGTAGTAGTGATGATGGTGACAGTATTTATGATGATTGTAAGAGAATGGTGATATTCATTAATTATCTTAAATTAATATTATATCTCCCATAGTTTTCCTATATGATAGTGAAGGAAGATGCAACTTCATCAGTCTCTCCTGATATGATAGACTTTTCAAGGAGGGTACCATTCTCGTAGCTCTTCTCTGAACATCAATATATCTCATTTTGTGAGGATGCCATATTTGGTTGGCATATTCTAATTGTGGTCTTATTATGGTAGTGTATAATGTTTTAAAGGTGCATCCAAATTTACGAAGCTTCTTCTAATTAAACCCACCTTTCTGTTTGCGCAATATATTTTCTCTGCCATATGCCTTCTGAAGTTGAGTTCGGAATATATAACCACACCAAGACCCTTCTAAAATTAACATATTTAATTCCCCTTGCATTTCATATTTGAAGTTTTACGTATGTGATTTACCTATTTTCATCCTAATACACTTATCAGGGTGAATAGCCACCTGCCATTTTTCAGACAACTTTTTCATTTCAGTTAAATCATCCTGTAGTGTTCTACAATCCCTGATACTTATAATGTTTTTACAACTCTTTGTATCGTCTACGTGCATATAGGTATATGTCACTGCCATTTTTTATAGACTCGAGTAAATCATAAATATATATACAAAATAGCAGGGGCCCCAGAACTGACATCTGGGGTACCCCACTAGTTACCACCTTCCATGCTAAAGTCTCTCCGCTCACCACTACCCTCTACTTTCTATCAAAAAGCTTAACCTTGCGTTTCACATAATTCCAAAATATTTTTGGGGTATGTTTAATGTTTTGCTCTATAACTTTTCCCTGTTTTTCGCCTCCTTCCTGGTTTCTTTTCTCACCTGATTATTTACTCTTCTGTATTCCAATAGTGCTTCCTAATATTGTTGAATTGTCACTTCACCTACCTCTCTCACTCTCTTTAATCTGATCCACAACCTCTGCTTCTTTATATATATTTTGCCCAAAGCTTCTTATTCTTATATATTGTTATGTTGCATGCCCTTTGATTATCTATCATCGCTGTATAGGCTATCCGAACTGGCACATAAATCTTAAGAAAACAATCACCTCAAATTTAGATCTAAATTTAGTCCACATGGTCTGTATGTTGCTTCCACCCAGATAATCATCCCAATTAATCTTCGTCATCTTTCTCATTTCCTAATAGTCAGGTTTTTTTAATAGATATACAAATGTTGATGTTTGATTTGCTTTTGGGTCCAGGTTACATGTAATACATCTCACTATCATGGGCAATATCAACTTCATTTGTAAAAGCTAAATCCAAGACATTTCCCACACTATCTCCTCTAAACCTTGTAATTTCTCTTATATGTTGTGTTAGGTAACAATCCCTAATGCTTACAACAAATTCATGGCACATTGTTTCCGCACCAGATTCATCTGTATAATATGCCCAATTTATGCCAGGCATATTATAATATCCCAAGATAACTTTATACTTTGGATTTGTCTTAGTAAGTTCTATGAATAACCTTAGTAATTTTTCATTCATTTCTCGCCCACTACTCTGGCTTCTGTAGACGGACACTACAAGTAATGATCTCGGGTTTTCTTTAGTTTTTACCGCAAGGTAATTCGCAGTATTCTTCTTTAAAACAACTGTGTCAAAATGTATATCTTTCCTTAAGTATATTATTAAACCCCTACCTTCCTCTCCCTCATTCCCTAGTATATTATTAAACCCCTACCTTCCTCTCCCTCATTCCCTAGTATATTATTAAACCCCTACCTTCCTCTCCCTCATTCCCTAGTAGATTTTTTCCCAATAATGAATAGCCTTCTATATTATAATCTACTAAGCATCTGTAGTGCAATTACATGAGGTTTATCTTAATACTCTGCAATCCTTCTTGTGGTTCATTTATTTTATCAGTGGCAAAATTATCCACATTATAAATACTATTGTAAACTTTCCCAACTTTGCTCCATGTCTATGTCCATTCCCAGTTGTTCTTGTGTGTCTTCTTGTTGCATTCTTGACTTTACTTGTTTGTTGTTTTAATTCCTTCTCTTCACCTTGAGTATACATCTTTGTCATGGGTCTCCTCTTACCACATACAAATGTTCTGTCTCTTTGTCATCCTCGTTCCTCTTCCATGCCTCATCTCTGAGCGTTTTATTTTGTCATTAGCTCTTTCCTCTTTGCTAATGCCATGCTATACTCGAATACCACGAATATCTGCATCTACTACATCCTTCAGTTTGTAAAGATTCCTAATAACCCTGTCCTTCAGATTTTCATCCTTCAACTTGACCAGCATTGGCTGGCTAACATTGCATCCTTTTCCATATCTTTGTTGAAATTACCTAACCTCCTTACTTCCACACAGTCAAGGTCTTGCTGATTTTTACCTATACCAATAGTTATACCTATCTTACAATCTACACAAATACACCTTAATATCTGAAGTGCAATAAAATAATTTTCTAAGTGAGCGTCAACCACTATTGCGTAGTGACATGCTGCCAACATATTGGCAAGAACTTTACTATTATCAGATGATGATAAAACTCAATGCTTGGTGAGATGCAAAGGTACAACACTTATTGAATGGTTGGGCTTATAAATGTATCTATGTGCGTTAATCCTACTATCTAAGGTATTTTAATATTAAGGTTTTGAGTTATATTGATAGTACAGAGTATTGAAGTTGTACCGTGAAAGACGTGTATACGAGTATGCACGTCTTTCACGGTACAACTTCAATACTCTTTACTATCAATATAACTCAAAACCTTAACAGCAAAATACCTTAGATAGTGGGATTCACGCACATACATACATTTATAACCCCGATCATTCAATTTTTTTGTTCTATATGATTGAGGGAGGCAAAAGGCAGATCTGCCTATAGCGAGTGCCTCCCCCATAGTTGAAAGAGTGACAGGGCCAAAATCAAGGGACGTTCGAGCCAAAATGCCTGGACACACTGAGTTTGAAGCAATTTAAGTCATAGGAAGAGGGAAAGACTGATTCTGGGAGAGAGTTCCAGAGCTCAGCTGTTGAGTAGAAGAAAGTTTGAGAGTAACGTTTCACTCTTGGGTTGGAGAGTTGCACAGAGTAGGGGTGGGATTGAGTTGCAAGACGGGTACCACGTGCCCTACGTAAAGGAGGTGGTATACACTGGGAAAGCTCTGAGGAATACTGATTATTATAGTAGCGATAAAATAGCGAGAGAGATGCAACATTGCGGCGGAGAGAATAAGTGTTGTACCTTTGCAAGATGAACAAAGTGTAAACGCGTCAATACTTTAATCTAGTGCATGTGTAGGTGCCTGAACGTGTTTAGTAATGCAACTCAACACGCTCAGGCAACTATAATATTAATCATATTAATAACAATAATATAGTAATACTAATAATACTAATAATAATAATAAGAAGAAGAAGAAGAATAGTTGTAAACATGGCAAAATGAGAGAGAGAGAGAGAGAGAGAGAGAGAGAGAGAGAGAGAGAGAGAGAGAGAGATAATATATATAATAATACACAATGTACTTAACATATAAAGAAGCATTTGTTTAACGGAATGAAAAATACACCAACATGTCATCAAGAACCTATTAATATTCCTTGAAGTAAATAACACTTAATGTGCATGCATTATAGACATTTGAGTAACACACAACAAACCCCATGACATGCTAGGCGCTACTGAGAAAAATAATCGGAAGCATCAAGCGCCTTAAATTGCTTAGCACTTTCGACATTTTAATCATTAAATTCCACACGAACGTGTCAGTAGGTAAAGCAAGATGCAATTTTCGCTGTTACATTTGCTAAAGCATTTGAGTTACGGTCATATTATTGGTACTTGGTAGCGAGTGAAGACAACGTGGAGGTGCAATCACACAGCTTGTATAGCACTTTCACAACTTCAACTTTACAGTATATTCCCCTCTTAATATAAAACCAATGTTCCACAGCAATACTGAACATAGCATGGTGGAAGGAAAATGTTCAAGATGAATATCCCTTCTCTTAAATCTATATAAGGAAGGATTGGTAGCTTGCTGTACATGTAGCAAATCTATAAAGGATATTTCAAGCTTATGTGGTGTCGGATGTAGCTGAAAATATATCTATAAACGTTGAGACCTCCAGCTATATTAAAAGGATATGTTTTAGGTATTCCTTAAGGATTATCTTTTCGGCAGTTTGGTCAAGCCAAATTGTACCCAGTTATATAATCTTGCTCTGTCACTTTCGGGCAATATATGGTAGGATACCAGATGTTGATTTTCGTGACCCAACATAGAGCGGATTCATCATAAATGTTACTCTTTTCTGAACATGTTTACACATTGAGCAACTACCAGAGATATTCTAGTGGCATGAGTAATTCATATACCTACTGTATGTGTAGTAGGTGGACAGTTAGTCTCGCAATTAGTAAATCATGTAATATGCCTGTTACACCAGAATATAATCACAGCACCACAGGAATAGCCACCATACATCAATTGGAGGAACAATTCAGTCTATATATAGAGAGAGAGAGAATAAATAAGATGACGAGAGCAAACATCAACTCCATTTTCATTGTTTATTAATTAAGCTTTGACAATATTTCGAACAACTCTGTTCATCATCAGGTGAAACACCAACGATCCTAGAAAACAAACATGATATCTGTTAAAACTTTGTATTTAATATATGGATCTATTTAAACAAGTTTAATGTGACAATTCTACATAATACTTTACTTAAAACTGCTAGTAGACTAGGTTTATGAAGTTAGGATTATGTAATATTCTTGTAAATCTTGTTATTGTTTTCAATTATTAACTTATAGTCTAGCAGTTTTAAGTAAAGTATTATGTAGAATTGTCACATTAAACTTGTTTAAATAGATCCATATATTAAATACAAAGTTTTAACAGATATCATGTTTGTTTTCTAGGATCGTTGGTGTTTCACCTGATGATGAACAGAGTTGTTCGAAATATTGTCAAAGCTTAATTAATAAACAATGAAAATGGAGTTGATGTTTGCTCTCGTCATCTTATTTATTCTCAAGATCCGGTACCCTAGCGGCCAACCTACTACTGATATTGTATATATATATATATATATATATATATTGGATGGCCTAGATGTGTGAATTTGTGTTTTTATCTGTGTTTGTTCGTTGTTTTATGTTGTTTTTGTGTTTTCCCTGTTCTTGCTCTGTCTTGAGTCGGCCACCCCCAAGAAAAAATAAAATACAAAATAAAATAGAATAGAATAGAAAACAAAAATAGGTAAAATGGGAATTGGGCCTGGGCATATATATATGTATAATTATATATATATATATATATATATATATATATACACACTCCACCGCTGAACAGGTGATGCCCTTGAGGTCTTGTTCCAGTCTAGGGGGTGAGACATGCGAAGCACCCATTCACGGCTCGAAGCAACCCATCTCTGAATCTGCTTCGCCTCTGCGCTCCACCATCTCATCCCTCAGTATCGGACCATCACTCTCAGAACGCCACCTATTGAGCAATTAACTCACTAGGAATTGCCCCCCTGTAGCATATTTTTGAATATGGGAATATTCATACAATGCTATTTAATCAGGGAACATTGAGGGTATGTTTGGCATTTCGGTGTGCTGTGGTAATATATATAGTATATTATCACAAAAAACACACCAACTTCACAAAACAAACGGACATATTCATAATAAGAAAGACTAATTAGATATAATAGTTAACCACTTTTTACCGGCGACGTCTTTTTTATTTGATTCTAGCAATATTAAGACGATTTTGTACCGCTTAGAAGGATCTATGGCAGCAAAAAGGGTTAAGTGAGATGCTTGGAAGTCTGTTAGTTGCTGGAGGCCCTTTTAAAACTGATACAAATCGTCTAAAAGTAGGAAGAATAAAATCAAAGAGACGTCGCCGGTACAGAAGGGGTTAAATAGCAGTAGCTGCAGTATTTATGAAGTTAATTTTGTTCTAATATAAACATAATCCAATTATGGCCGGATCTGTAAAGCAGAATCCATAATACAGACCTAAATAAGTACACTGTATTCGTCATTTGTAATAATTACACACAATACATATCAGTGTTTACATATATTATTGTAGTTACCGGTACATGTAGTTTTTGAAAGCAAGTATATATTTACAAGTTTTCTAACACATATTTCGAGAATTAATTTGAAATGTGTAGAATCTTAGAATGTTAAGAATGAGAACAAAAATAATTATGGAGTGAGAGGAATTTTGCTGTATGTTAACAGACAGATGATATTAGGGTTATGGTGGAGTGGAAGGTATATAATTGACAATGGAGAGAGAGAGAGAGAGAGAGAGAGAGAGAGAGACCGATCGACCTTTCTGGGCGATCCGTGGTATTCTGTGCTGTCTCTTTCCATTGCGTGGCTGTTGCAACGTTTTGTTTTGGTGCTGTGGAAAGACACAGGGTGCGCCGAAGCTTACAAATACGAGCTTGGATGAGCGTAGCTTCGCTACGGATTTTCAGGAAGTGATTGACGGAATGGCTGCGGATTGACCGAAAATTGGCGCACACCAGAGAAATTTTCGAGTATGTTTGAAATTCCCTGGCATTTGCCGAAATGCAAGGGTACATCACATTGCTCCAGGACACATCTGGTAGTATCTTTAGAATATAAACATTTCGATGACGAATAGGACACGAATCGCATTTCGTGGCAAGTCGGCGCCTTTATCTTGTAGGTGGGAAAACACTTTAACTAAAGTTCCCTCAGCATCACCTGCGTAACTATGTTTAAGTCTAACTGATCTATGTTTTATACTATATACACTATACAGTTATATTAATATATATCAATTATGATTCATACTCATGAATTGCATCTATTACTATATATATCTACTCTGCATCTATTCATATTTATACTAGTTAGTATACTGATTATAGTAATAATCAATTCATTCGCTATTGTATTTCCCTATTGTATTAGGAGGAAAATCCTGAAAATATTTCAACTATATAATTATACTGTACGTAGTGTCAGGTCATAACTAGGCAAACCCTTCATGCAGTGTTCACGTGACCCTTTGTCAGCATAACGTGCCTTCATGCAGTGTTCACGTGACCCTTTGTCAGCATAACGTGCCTTCATGCAGTGTTCACGTGACCCTTTGTCAGCATAACGTGCCTTCATGCAGTGTTCACGTGACCCTTTGTCAGCATAACGTGCCTTCATGCAGTGTTCACGTGACCCTTTGTCAGCATAACGTGCCTTCATGCAGTGTTCACGTGACCCTTTGTCAGCATAACGTGCCTTCATGCAGTGTTCACGTGACCCTTTGTCAGCATAACGTGCCTTCATGCAGTGTTCACGTGACCCTTTGTCAGCATAACGTAGCCTTCATACAGTGTTCACGTGACCCTTTGTCAGCATAACGTGCCTTCATGCAGTGTTCACGTGACCCTTTGTGAGCATAACGTGCCTTCATGCAGTGTTCACGTGACCCTTTGTCAGCATAACGTGCCTTCTAGCCATGTGATATTTGTTCCGGTTGAAGTTTTTTTTTTAGTTAGTGATCTGTTTAAGTTAAGGTCATGCCTCTATTCAAACTATAGGATTTTTGTAAGCCGAGTGGATTCACATAATTTTCGGGGCGTAACTCGAGGTGATGAAAGCAGTGGATTTCCTGTATGAGGTGTTGGTGTAGCAGGGTCATCTATCAATACAATAACCGCAACTCCGTGCACCTCCAGCTCCGACGAATGCCTCCGATACCTATATTCAATATCATTATTAGGATACGAAGTAGACTTTGTAAGGTTACTAAGAAGTTTATAATTTACTAAGTTATTCAAGTGAAGAATATCAGTTTCCTTCTATTATTCTTATAAGGATTAATATATAAACAGTATTCCCTCAACACCGAGAGTGGTGGCAGATATTACCTATAAACAGTATTCCCTCAACACCGAGAGTGGTGGCAGATATTACCTATAAACAGTATTCCCTCAACACCGAGAGTGGTGGCAGATATTACCTATAAACAGTATTCCCTCAACACCGAGAGTGGTGGCAGATATTACCTATAAACAGTATTCCCTCAACACCGAGAGTGGTGGCAGATATTACCTATAATTAATCTTAGATAATTAACCTTATATTGATGGTCCTGAAATGGTATAAGTTATCGTACCGTCCGAGTGCGTGTCAGCCAAGTCACCCACCGTCAACTTATCACCGTGTAATATAACTGACGAGGAAAGGATTATACCACTAATTGGTGTAGCAATACAACGAGGTACTAGGTATATCTTCACATATCTCTTTCTTTTCCTTTTATTAAATACTCTATCTTGTTCGAGGCCTTAACTTAACTACGCAGTGTTTCCATGTCATATCTCATTATTAATATAATCCAATCAATTCTAGTGTTACAGACAAATATTATAACAAATTGTGCCTCTTTCTTATGAATTAAATGTGCAAGATATATGTGCCAGTATTTTAGGATGTTCGATGCATTTTTTAAAATTATTATTATGTGTTTTTTTTTAATGAATTTGTGTGCCATAATTATAGATAGGCATTGTTGTAGTTTTCTCTTTCAGGTGTGTCATATTGAAATATTGACTTTATATACTATATATATATATATATTTATATATATATATATATATATATATATATATATAATATATATATATATATATATATGTATATATATATATGAAATGACCGGTCTCAAGACCACCCCAACCGAGAATAGTTGCCGAATAGCCAGTCTGCAACTAACAGAAACGAGGAAGACTGGAGAACGAAAGCAGAGAAGAAGAAAAATAGAAGAGCCACCCCAGTTTTACCATGCTCTGATCCCTGGACAAATACAAGAGCAACCCCTGTTTCCCCGTGTTCTATGACAAAACAGCCATCAGACTCGAGAATGGGAAATTCTCCCCACCAATCAACGGCCTGCTCTCCCCCCGTCACAACAGCCAACCACAGCACAGCATTTCCTCAGCCCCCAGATCTTGCTTATAGTGAAGAGATGTTTATGCAAATGAAACATCAACGGCCCGAAGTCTACCGATACAAATGGATGTAGACAAGAGGATACATGATGATGGACCGGGAGATATCATAAACCTCTACCAAGTACAACTATTAGGCGAGCTATAACAATGTTTGTCTAGGAATTTAGTTCATGGACGATTCCGTACACATCCCATTTCTCCATTATTAGACTAAATAACTAGCATTTAAGTAATTAATAAACTACCTGGTATATAGTATGTATCAATGTAAACAGCCACTATGTATACCTATGATAAGTAATTACCTCACAACTTCATCACAACCATTTCCCCATATCCCTCTGAGTTTGAAACCCTGTAAACGAGAGTCAAGGAAAAAGCTGCACATTACCTCAAATAAATTGTGAAGAAGTATGTAAACCTTACTGCGGTGCTACCCTAAACCTGAATAAGGAGCAGAGTAGCGAATCACAGTAGTGACTTGTACTAGCCTGCCCCTACCCTGCCCAGAGAGTGTGCTAGCCTGAAGTGCCCCCCTGAAGGCCTGCTTGAGCGACACCCCACATTCCTGAAGCCTGGAACCTGAAGTCCTGCTCGAGTGGCGCCCTCTACCCCTGATGTGTGGCTCCACGAACCTACGATCCACGTCAGCCAGACCCCTACTCTCTCAGCCCTCCAAACTTAACCTAAGTGTCCCTGTGTATCTTATTTTGTGTTATGGTTGTTGAGGTGTTGGTTAAAATATGTGAATCGTGTTGTGCTAATTAATTCGGCGATCTGTGCCCAGGATCTTTAAATTACGTACTGTGTTAATCCTTCTGAATTCTTATATAACAACTTAATTAAGGTCTGTGTCCAAGACCTAGCGTTCATAATTAAATTGTCTTCTCCATAACGTCCTACGAATACGTAAGATATATTTGTGTTAATTAATTCACGTTGCCACACACTTACAGCTAATTTATGTATTCTGTTGTGTATTTTGTGTGACGCACCCAGTGCGTGGCAACGCAACCTGATTGTACTCCTTGGTACTCCACTGTACCGCCCGTACCACTGTACCGTGCTGGCTACCGTCAGCAGCTATGTATATTGAGTGTGACAACTTATAACTATGTTCTTTGTATCTCTGCAAAGGTCTCGTCATGTGCTAACCAGTGGTGGGTTTTGTTTTAAGCCATGTCGAGACCTTCCATTTAATATGTAGTATCAATAGAGAAGTTGATAGATAAGACAATGGGAGTTCAGAGAGAGAGAGTGAGTTAGGCTTCAGAGCGAGAGGGTAGCAACGCGTCACGCTGCCGGGGGGGTGGTTGCCAGACGTATGGACTGGTTGGCAGCCTTGCGCTTATAGCTAGGCGCGACAGGGTTGGTAGTCCATTGCCGCCTGCCTATGCTGCCTGGGCTGCCCATGTTGTCGTACAGCACATTGCCTGGAGGCTCGCTGTGTGTTCCATGATCAGGTTGCCTAGAACCTTTGAGATTCTAACATCCCTTGCCCTCTCTCCCAACTTCTCACGGTTGCACTCTTTCTCTCTGACGACATTACTCTCATTTCATTCTTCTCTCTATTTAAATGCATAACCTTCCCTTGAGGTCCTAAAGGAGTTTCAGCACTCACCTCTCGTATTACTCTTAGGACAAGCATATATTTACATGTATTAGATTTAAGGGGTTAATGTGAACAGCGATCTTCTTGATGAGGATAGTTGGTGAACGTTCTACATGTTCACGAGTTATATGCCCCGCTCATCATCCAATTTGTGACTAGACTGGTGCCATGTGTAAGAGCCCGACCATGCCCAGGAGTTGTCTGTAGAGGGGCGAGGACTTAGCCTTGATTTGCATACCGAGCCAGGAGCGAGTGTAGTACCAGAGACTACAGCTCGCTCGTAGTGCCGGTATAGTAGAGTAACGTAATTTATCTGTCCTTGTGTTCTCTACAGTCTTTTCCTGGGTTCTCGCTTTCGGTGCTGGGACTCGTTGTTCCTGTGACTTGGCCTGCTAGCTAGAACACATGGGGATGATGAGTGGGATATATCTTTATTTTACTATGCATTGCAGCTCTCTTTAAGTTTATGTATGTAACACTTTACAATACACATTACTCACACACAAGACAACACTATTAATACTTTCATGTATCAATTAACTGCACTGTCGTTTTGCTACTGTGTCCGGAGTTCTATTGCGTAGGGCGCATACGGACTCAGAGGGGAGACAGAGTGAGAGAAGCGAAGTAGCCTATGCGGTAGTAGGCTACCGGCGCAGTACTGTTGCCTGCAACCTTTTAGTTATTCCAAGTATAGATTCATTATTATAATAAGTGACTACTATTTATGTTCCTTCCGTGTGTATTATTAGGTATCTACTGGATCATGAACATCTTGTATGCTACATGCTAGTGCATGTTAGTAGGGGACAGTTATTCTAGTGCACGCGCTTTCAAGTAGGCGTGTACATTTGTCATTTAGCATTTCACTGTCATACCTTTAGCCTGCTTCTATTCTACATTATTAGAGGCTTAATATTAACGTAGTTTCTTGAGTATTGCATTTCTTTAGTAATAACGTAACCTATAAATGTCTGAGGGAGTTTAGCCTCATAGCCTACCCCTGTTGTACACTTTCGCCGAGTTAAGGTACCTCGTTACCGTAGACGATAACTCTGTAGGGCGTTGGTGCTTTTGTTGTCTGGAGCATATAGTATTTGGGACTGGAATCGAGCGTGTCGTTGTCACATAAGCCATTTCTGTCCTACGATCAAGAATCCCGAATATGTATTGCCGATCCAGCCGTAACAATATATATATATATATATATATATATATATATATATATATATATATATATATATACTGTACAGTTGCAGCTGTATGGTTGCAGTTTGAAGCAGATGTTTTTCATGTTACGTTGATTGTTTATGAGGCAACTCAAAAGGAAAAACAGAATGAAATCAAGAGAGGGATAATGTGCCTGAAACAGTTAAATACATTATTAATATTACTGATAATTTATGTGTGTGTATGTCCTCCTAATAAATATATGTTAATCTATTTTGTAAGAAGCTTGCATTAGTGAACTATGCAATAGGTATTATATGGTGATGTTATATAGCACTTTTTAACGTTCCCTCGTTTTACAGGTTTGGACAGCACGTTCGGAGGGCTGGAGGCTATGATCACTGGTCTGTGTGACGAGTACCCCCGCCTCTTGGGTCGTCACCGGGAACTGTTCGTTTTGGGACTACTCTGCTTTATCTACCTCTGTGCTCTACCCACCACCACTTATGTGAGCCAACTTGCTGGTTTTTTAATGGAAAAGGGATTGTTGGTTATATTTCAATCTTATATTTCGTTTCTATAAATACAAACACGAATTGCTAGCATTGTCTGTTTTGTCTGTTTATAGATTGTTATAATGATAATAATTATTCACAAAATTCAAGGTTATATATCAGCATTTGTAATAAATAATTCGATGAATACGTAATGTAGTTGATACCAATATTTGTCTTGTAAGAGATATCCCGAAATAATTATTTGAAAAATTGGCCAATTGTATAAGTGCAGTACAGTATATACGATAAGTGTACACAGTTATTTTAATGGCACAAAGACTACTTAGTAGTGTGGACCCCTGCATATGTTTGTCTAAATCTACCGGTACATATTTTCCCTTCTCACTACAATACCACGTATGTGAGCCACAAAAAGCACCCTCATATGTCTTTCATGGCACAAACTATTTCCCAAGCAAAAGCTCTAAGTACTGTATGTAAAACTAAAACACAACTTTCTTATCTTGCTTTGTTCAAAAGTTATATTTAAGACACACAATCCACATGTATTTTTAACACAGAGTCCGGTTTATATTTCCCTTATGCATCGTCACCATACTAGAGCAACGCTGAACAATACAATGTATACTAATGTTGTAGCCATCCCTCACTACAAGCTCCAAACACTATGGGGAACGATGTAGCTGAAAGGGTATATAGTTAGAAGTGTGTGTATGTGTGTGTATAATAATAATAATGTTGTAGCCATCCCTCACTACAAGCTCCAAACACTATGTTGTAGCCATCCCTCACTACAAGCTCCAAACACTATGTTGTAGCCATCCCTCACTACAAGCTCCAAACACTATGTTGTAGCCATCCCTCACTACAAGCTCCAAACACTATGTTGTAGCCATCCCTCACTACAAGCTCCAAACACTATGTTGTAGCCATCCCTCACTACAAGCTCCAAACACTATGTTGTAGCCATCCCTCACTACAAGCTCCAAACACTATGTTGTAGCCATCCCTCACTACAAGCTCCAAACACTATGTTGTAGCCATCCCTCACTACAAGCTCCAAACACTATGTTGTAGCCATCCCTCACTACAAGCTCCAAACACTATGTTGTAGCCATCCCTCACTACAAGCTCCAAACACTATGGGGAACGATGTAGCTGAAAGGGTATATAGTTAGAAGTGTGTGTATGTGTGTGTATAATAATAATAATGTTGTAGCCATCCCTCACTACAAGCTCCAAACACTATGTTGTAGCCATCCCTCACTACAAGCTCCAAACACTATGTTGTAGCCATCCCTCACTACAAGCTCCAAACACTATGTTGTAGCCATCCCTCACTACAAGCTCCAAACACTATGTTGTAGCCATCCCTCACTACAAGCTCCAAACACTATGTTGTAGCCATCCCTCACTACAAGCTCCAAACACTATGGGGAATGATGTAGCTGAAAGGGTATATAGTTACAAGTGTGTGTATGTGTGTGTATAATAATAATAATGTTGTAGCCATCCCTCACTACAAGCTCCAAACACTATGGGGAACGATGTAGCTGAAAGGGTATATAGTTAGAAGTGTGTGTATGTGTGTGTATAATAATAATAATAATAATAATACACGGTTTATTGATAGTTGCAGCCATTGGCTGAAAATGTACAAAGGAACAGTTTGTTGCTTAACTCTAACTTATATTACCTTACAATACAATATGGACCAAAGTAAGAGATTGCACAAGAGCTACGGGTATTACATTTTGGTCAGTTAGATATTATGTACTTCCTTAGCTGATGATATTTTCAAGTCGAGATGGTAATGGTACATTTTACAAGTTTTCTCTGAAAGTTTGTGAGTTGATTCACCTGTTATTCTAGGATAGAGATGACATATCTCGTATGACTGATTCCGTATCATTTTTGTTTACTTTTCTTTTCTTTTCTTTTTTTCGTTCACCGTATTTTAGAAAGCTGGCGTTTACACGTGTGTGTGTGTGATTTAATGTGAGCGTATAATTGTACTGTACTTGAGATTGTTGCGAGTATTGTGTATTGTATTTAGTTTATACAAATAATGAAGCTTACCCTATAATACCTCAGTCACTCGTTTTCTCTCTTTTATATTTGCTCAGTTTTTTATGAGTGTGCTATACAACAGAATTGAGGAGTGAATATATAATCATCAATGATTGCTATTCCATTTCTTTACTTTTGTTTAATTATTCTCAAGCTTCCTGATCAGCAAATCTGCTAGGAAATGGATTAGAGATACTAAGATATTACCAGATGAAGAATGCATCCCCCAACACAAGCTCCTAGTTTGTGATGTGTGCCTAAGCAGAGTTCCTGTTAGAAATAAAGTACATTTGCCAAAAAGGAAAGTATGGTTGTTGGAGAAAGAGTAGTACAGAGACAGATTCCACAGCAAAATAATGTAAATTGAAAGAAGAATGAGTGCTAGGCCAGATGATGTTGATAGCAAATGGAACTTTAGAGAACGCAGCTTCCTTGATACCACAGACTAAGTAAAACAAAGGGGCCACCCAGACATACTGTAAGTTCTCCTGGTGGTGGAACAACGATGTCGAAGCTGCAGTCACAGAAGAAGAGAGATGTTTCAAAGTATGGAAGGAAGAATACCTGTCCGCCAAATGTAATGCTAGAAGAGAGGTCTACAGAGCAAAGAAAACCATACAGGATAGCTTGATGGAACAAGTTTGAGGCACAAATAATACCAATGGGGTAAATAAATTAGCTAAGAATGTGAGAGACTGTTGGCAGGACGTCGTGGGTGTAAGATGCATAACTAATGACAATGGCATGACTGTTTGCTCAGAAAACTAAATTAGAGAGGCATGGAAGGAGAATTATGAAAAACTGCTTAATGTGGAGTTTGAGTGGAACAGAGAACAGCTCAGCACTGCAGTCCCAGTACTGTACAAGGCCCTCTGCCTTTGATAGGGTACGACGCTGTTAAAAGTGCTATAGATAAATTGAAGTCCGAAGAAGCCGCTGGGAGCTCCGGCATTGTCACTGAGATGCTAAAAGCAGCTGAAGATATTGTGTATAAAATTGGTCACAGAGCTGATTAATGCTATCATAAAGGAGGAAAAAATTCCCGATGCATGGCAGAAAAGTGTGAGAACAAATATATACAAAAGCAAGGGCGACTCCTTAGACAGGGAATTATAGGGGTTTGAAAATGCTCGATCAAGTCATGAAAGTCAGCGAAAGGGTCTTTGAATGCATGATCAGGAAAAGTGTTGCCATCAGCGACATGCAGTTTGGATTTATGCCGGAACATGGCACAAATTATGCTATCTTTATTTTTAAGCTACTGCAAGAGAGGTTCTTAGAGAAAAACAGGGAGTTATACCTAGTTTTTGTAGAATTGGAGAAGGCCTTTGACCGGGTGCCAAGGGAAGTAATGAAGTAGAGTAGAAGAGTGGCTAGTATGTGTAATAATGAGAATGTATGACGGGTCACGGGCAGCAGTTAGAGTGAATGGGGGCCTGAGCTAAGAGTTCCCAGTGAAATTTGGAGTTCACCAAGGTTCAGTGCTGAGCCCATTACTGTTTGTTTTGGTCCTGGAGGCTCTGTCAAGGAACTTTAGGACAGGACTCCCATGGGAGTTGTTATATGCAGATGATCTAGTTCTTATCGCAGATAGTGCGCAGGAAGCAGAGGCAAAGTTCAAAAGATGGAGGGAGGGTATGGCAAACAAGGGCCTAAGAGTTAACATAGATAAAACAAAGGTCATGATTAGTGGAGTAGGGCACGGAACTATGGAAAGAATTGGTGACTATCCATGCGCAGTATGTGGGAATGGGGTGGGAAGTAACTCAATTCAATGTTGCATCTGTATTGACTGGGTACACAAGAGAGGTAGTGGAGCTAGAATACCTTTGACAAGAATGATAGACTTTGAATGGGCAGTGTGCAAGGGAGAACTAGTATTAAATTACCCGCCTGTTAGCGTTGATTTCATTTCGACAGTGTAACGCTGGAGTGTGTGTATAAATTCTGCTTTTTGGGCGATACGGTTTCCGCCGGAGGTGGCGCTGAAACTGGCTTCATTGCTAGAGTCAGAAGTGGCTGGGGGAAGTTTAGAGACCTGTTGCCACTCCTGACCATGAGAGGGCTTCCACTTCACCTTAAAGGAAAGGTGTATACCTCGTGTGTTAGGAGTGCGATGACCTATGCCTCGGAGACGTGGCCGGTTATGCTACTTTCCCACTGATGTGACTTCTCATGATTTTCATCGCCGACACCAATAAATTGGCACATTCGTGACATGTCGCAACAAAATCTTAAACCCTCGCATGATAATCGTTTGACTCGCAAGGCCTCGCAAGGGCCCTCGCAAATTTTCGGATTGTTCAAAATTTTGGACGAGGACTCACGAGGGTTCATAGCCCTCGCAAGCATCGTCGAACATCGCAGAGGGATCTGCGAGGCCCTCGGAGAACATCGGCATCATCGGCGAGACACTTCGCACAAAAACAACCTTTGCAACGTTGCACGGCGGCTCGCCGATGTTCTCAGATGTTCTGAGAACATCGACGATGCACAAAAGTCATCGGCGATTTCCTCATCGATTAGTCGTCGACGTGCGCACGAGTACTCGCCGAGAGTATACCCGCCAGTGGTATGCTCCGCACGAGGCATGCGAAGGGCCTTGCGACGTCGCGGAATGCTCAAGACACACCTGCGGAGGCCAAAGAGCACCTTCGGCGAGGTGGGTAAAAAAAAATGATTAGGCCTATAGTGAACCTGTCCACCCTTTTTTCTATGCACCTCTCGTGGGGGGTTCACCTTTGCACCTCTCGTGGGGGGTTCACCTGTTTTGTTTTATCTTTCTCTCCTTTTCTCTCTTTCTCTGGTTTGTATCCATTCAGCCCCATTCAGCCAACTGTTTTAAGACGTTTATCCCCATCCAAGTATCGATATCTTCCTGGCAAGCGATAGCGAACCAGCATTATATGGAGAAATCCGGCTTCGCCGGAGAAATTTTTCTATCGAAAAATGTACAAATTTAGCTTGCTCTCAAAACAAAAATATATATATGTTGGCTCGCTACCGCTTACCAGGAAAATATTGAAATCTGGATGGGGGTAAACGTCTTAAAACAGTAGGCTGAATGGGGCCGACTTGGTTGGTTTGGACACGTGGAGAGAATGGATGATCAGAACTGGGTGAAGAAATGCTGGACTGTGAACGTTGGGGGAGCTGCGCGTATGGGTTGACCTAGAATGACGTTGGATCAGGTACTCCGGCCCAATTTCAAAATAAAGAACTTGACAACAGAGGCAGGGCCTTCTGGAAAGCTGCCATTTAGGACGTGATACTGTAACCACATTCTCTGTGGACAAAACGGTCTTTAAACTTTTACAGTATGTATGTATGTATTTTCAAGCTGTGCAGTTGTTGTGTTATTTAAATTTCCTCGATATATTTTCTAAATGGTTGTAGAGACGATTATTGTTGCCATTAATGTAAAGCAGTTTTTTTGTTCTAAGTGAGTGAATGATACAAAAGGCAAAGCTGCCTATTTTCCCCAAAGTTTAAGAGTGACAGAGCCAATTTCAAGGTACGTTAGACTCAAAATGTCTGGACACACGGAGATTGAAACAGTTTAAGTATGAGGGAAGGACAGATTGGGGGAGAGAGTTCCAAAGCTTACTTGTTGAGTTGAAGAAAGACTGGAAAAATCGGTTCACTCTTGGGATAGAGAGTTTTACGGAGTACGGGTGGGAGTGTGTTCAAAGGTGGGTGCCCCACACTCTCCGCAGAGGAAAAGTATACACTGAGAAAGCTCTAATGAACACTGACTATTGTAATAGTGGTAGAATAATGATAGAGATGCAACATTGCAGCGTATAGGGAGAGATTGTAGGGAATTAGTAAGAGGAAGGGAGGTGATAAGACGAAATGCTTTTGAGAGGTGTGGTATGGGTAGCACCTCCCCACACATGCGAACAATACTCGATACGTAGGTCCGTTGTGCCTCTACAGAACAAGAATCTGTGCAGAGGTAAGGAACCCATGGAAATGGTTGAGTAAGCCTAACTTCTAGGACGCTGTTTTAGAATGAGTGGTAATACGATCATACCAAGAAAGGCATCCAGTTATTATTATTAGCATTAGTATTAGTATTATAATTATTATTGCTGTACATATTTTTTGCATTATAATGATTAGGGAATTGCTATTAACTCCAATCCAATGGTTATGTTGTGACTGACTTATACCTTGTGTCCCCCAGGGCGGCTTGTACATCGTGGACCTCCTCAACCTCTTCGGCACCGGTAACCCCATCCTCTTCATCGTGTTCGTGGAAGCCTCAGCCGTGTGCTGGTTCTACGGGGCCGAGCGGTTCGCGGACGATATTGAGAGGATGCTGGGGAAGAGGCCGGGCTGCTTCTGGATCGTCTGCTGGAAGTACATCTCGCCCACATTCATCTTTGTAAGTGCTTCATAGAGCAAGATCATCTTCATCAGAATATTTTAAGGGGGGATGGGCGTATTTATTTGCTCATTTATGTATCTATTTGTTATGTTATTAGTTTCTTTCCAAGACCTCCATCAAGCTTAATAAATACCTGCCCAAGACCCTCCTTTAAGATAAATTTGTACATTTTTTTATAGAAAAATTTCTTGGCCGAAGGCCGGTTTCTCTTAAATTACATGCTCGCTATCGCTCGCCATGATAAAATCGACACCAATTTTTGTTCTATGTTGATGAGGAAGACAAAAGGCAGAACTGCCTGTAACGAGTGCCTTCCCCAGTTGAAAGAGTGACAGGGCCAAAATCAAGGAACGTTCGAGCCAAAATGCCCGGACACACAGAGTTTGAAGCAATTTAAGTCATAGGAAGAGGGGAATATGGATTCAGGGAGAGAGTTCCAGAGCTCAGCTGTTGAATAGAAGAAGGTTTGTGATTATAGTTTCACTTTTGGATTGGAGAGTTGCACAGAGTAGGGATGGGATTGTGTTGCAAGACGGGTGCTACGTACTCTACGTATAAGAGGTCTTATACACTGTGAGAGCTATGACGAACATTGATTATTGTAATAGCGGTAGAATAGCGAGAGAGATGCAACACTGCGGCGAAGAGAGAGATTGCAAAGAGTCAGTGAGTGGACGTGAGTTAATGAGACGAAAGGCTTTCTTTTCTACTTTGTGGAGAAGTGCTGTGTGAGAGAACCTTCCCCACACATGCAAACAATACTCAATACATGGACGCACGGTGCCCCTGTACAGAGCAAGAAGTTGTGCAGGGGAAAAGAACCCCCGGAGGCGGTTGAGCACTTCAAGCTTCTGGGAAGCTGTTTTAGCAAGGGTGGTAATATGGTCTTCCCAAGTGAGATCAGGAGAAAAAGAGATTCCTAGAATACTAAGAGAAGATGAAGGAATGATTTGTGTATTCTTTAAGTATAAGGGATAGTCCTGTGGGAGTTCTTTACGGGTAGATACACGGAGATATTGGGCTTTGAAAGAAACAAGATTTTCTCTGCCCTCTATGGAAATAGTTGATAGGTCTGAATTTATGTGTTTTATGCCATCTTCCCATGATGTTTTGAGTGCTTGTTTGTTGGGGGGTTCTGGAAAACTAGTTGAATAGTGCAAGGTAATCATCAGCATATGAATGGATAGGACTGAAGGTGCAGTTAAGAAGATCATTAATGAATATTAGAAAGATAATTGGAGATAGGACAGAACCCTGAGGAACACCGGAGCTGATAGGTCGAGGATGTGAACGATGGCCGTCCACAACCGCAGCTATGGAACGGCCAGAAAGGAAATTTGAGATAAAGGCACAGATAGAAGATATGAAAGAAGATCACCAGTAGAGCAACCCTTAAGGAATCCATACTGGCGATCTGAGAGTAGATTATGAGAAGATAGATGCTTAAGAAATTTTGAAGTAAGAAGAGTTTCAAAAACTTTGGAGATGCAAGAAATTAGAGCAATTGGACGATAGTTGGAGGGTTGAGAGCTGTCACCCTTCTTTGGACAGGTTAAATGAGAGCAAACTTCCAGCAAGAAAGGAAGGCGTTAGAGGAGAGATAGAGACGACAGTTTGCCTAGGCAGGCAGTCAGCACGGAAGCACAGTTTTTTAGTACAACAGGAGGAACACCATCCGGACTGTACGCCTTCTTAGTATTAAGCCCAGAGAGGGTAGAAAGTACATCTTTAGAAGAGATTACGATATTAGGCATGAGTAAGTGAGAGAGGGTTGGAGAGGTAGGAATAGCACCGGAATCATCCAAGGTGGAGTTTCTAGCGAAAGTTTGGGTGCAGAGTTCAGCATTGTCAGAGGACGAAGTGACAGTAGTGCCGTCAGAGTGGAAAAGGGGAGGGAAAGACGAGGACAAAAATTGTTAGAGAGATTTTTAGCTAGATACAGGAAAGCTTGGGAAGAGCTAGAGTTGGATAGTTCAGTGCATTTTTTATTGATGAAAGAGTGTTTGGCGAGTCGAAGAACAGATTTGGCTTGATTCCGGGCAGAAACATATGAAGTATGAGATTCTTGAGTTTGAAGGCGACGGTACCGTTTGAATGCTTCCTCCTTGTTGTGGACACTGTGAGTAAACCAAGGATTTTTAGCATTAGACTGAGAGAAAGAAAATGGAATGCATGCTTCCATGCCCGAGAGGATTACCTGGGTAATGCGTTCAACACTCTCCGAAGGTCCCCGGCCATGGATGCAAAAATAATTCCATGGAAAATCAAAGTACTGCTGCCAGAGAGCCTCCCAGTCGGCATCGCCAAAGTGCCACAAGCGCCGCCGGCCGGGAGTCTTAATATTGATAAAGAAATTGGGCGAAAGGTCATAAAATCGCCAAACTAGTGGGCCGAACGTGTTATAGTCTGAAAACTAATGGGGCTAAACGTGAGGAAGAAGGGGGACAAGAAAAACGGCCCATCTCCCCTTATTATTATTATTATTATTTTTTTATTTTTTTTTTTTTTTTATTTGCTCCCTAGGCATCTTATCAAGCTCAAATAAACACGTGCAAGACCCCCTTCGAGACAAATTTGGACATTTTTGGTAGAAGAATGTCCCGGTCCAAGGCCGGTTCCTCCTAAATAACAGGCTTGCTATCACTCACCAGGAAAAAATCAATTCCTAAATGGCACGAAAGTTCTTAAGATTGACAAATAAATGGGGCTAAGGGTCTTAAGATAGACAAAGAAATGGGGCTAAGGGTCTTAAGATTGACAAATAAATGGGGCTAAGGGTCTTAAGATTGACAAATAAATGGGGCTCAGGGTCTTAAGATTGACAAATAAATGGGGCTAAGGGTCTTAAGATTGCCAAATAAATGGGGCTAAGGGTCTGAAGATTGCCAAATAAATGGGGCTAAGGGTCTTAAGATTGCCAAACTAACGGGGTGAAATAAGAGTAAATAAAGACCACCGCCTATAGCTCTAGACCAACCGGATATAACTATTGATATCGTGAAGAATGATCAGACCGTCTAGGAAGAGTGTAGATCGATGCCTGATGTATAGAAAGTATGATTAATTTGGCTTTGTGTATTTATATATGTACTACGAACGTATTTTACTTGTTACTTCTGCTAAATATCGTTGGCTATACCTCTAAAGCCGGTAGGTATCACACGAGCTCTTTTTCACTCCACATTTATCCTTAACACTGGTCTGGCAGCTTATGAGGTAAACATTTAGATTATTTCGGTTACCTAAATTCATCTACCATCAGTCTAGTTTCCGATACCAAGACAAAATATTCCAGAAATGTTGCCAGAAAAATGTTGATCATCGAATGTTGACTATAAAAGCTCTCGTGTGATACCGGCTTAACTTCCTGATAGCCTGAAACTCGCAAGTGGTCAACGTATAATAGCTTTTATCATTTCATAGCTGACCGAGAACCTACTTTGAAGAACTTAAGGGGGCTGACCTGCTTTTTGTTATTTCTGTCCTTTTCTCTCTTTCTCTGGCTTGTATCCATTCCAACACATTCAGCCAACTATTTTAACACGTTTATCCCCATCTAGGTGTCGATTTCTTCCTGGCGAGCGATAGCGAGCCAGCATTATATGAAGAAATCCGGCTTCGCCGGAGAAATTTTTCTATCGAAAAATTTACAAATTTAGCCTGCTGTCAAACAAAAATAAAAAATATGCTGGCTCGCTACCGCTCACCAGTAACAAATTGACACCTGGATGGGGATAATAATAATAATAATAATAATAATAATAATAATAATAATAATAGTTCTTAAAGCTAGCGCATGCTAAGCTAGCTAAGGATAGCTCAATAAGGCCGATTAGGCGTATTTCCATTGGGGTCCTGTACTACTACCCCATCCCTTTGTTCATGAGGGATGGTAACGACTCAGTGCTTGTGAAAAATCTTTAATGCGCCGAGCGTGGGCGCGAACCCGGGCCTTCTGGGTGGAAGTCCGAGACGCTAGTCACTACACCAAGCGAGCCGCTAATAAACGTCTTAAAACAGTAGGCTGAATGGGGCCAAATGGATACAAGCCAGAGAAAGATAGAAAAGGACAGAACAAAAACAGGTCACCCCCCCTAACCTTTTGAAGATTATGGCGTATTTTGATAGTTTCTTCTGGCTATCTTTCGACAATTGTATACAACTTAGGAAGGAGTTGTGGGAATGATTAGGGTAAAGACTATCTCAATCAACCTCCTGACTTCCATACACCCTGCCTAATCTGATAAAACCGTCTAATAATAGCCAGAAAGCAATAAATAAATGCGTCCTGGTATCTTGTAAGGGTTAACCCCTTCTGTACGGGTGATGTACTTTTCATTAAATTATGGCAACTATTAGACGACTTTACTCAACTTGGGGAGGGCATCTACCAATCAAAAGGCTACAGACTATATCCCATGTTAATCACTTTACTCAACTTGGGGAGGGCATCTACCAATCAAAAGGCTACAGACTATATCCCATGTTAATCACTTTACTCAACTTGGGGAGGGCATCTACCAATCAAAAGGCTACAGACTATATCCCATGTTAATCACTTTACTCAACTTGGGGAGGGCATCTACCAATCAAAAGGCTACAGACTATATCCCATGTTAATCACTTTACTCAACTTGGGGAGGGCATCTACCAATCAAAAGGCTACAGACTATATCCCATGTTAATCACTTTACTCAACTTGGGGAGGGCATCTACCAATCAAAAGGCTACAGACTATATCCCATGTTAATCACTTTACTCAACTTGGGGAGGGCATCTACCAATCAAAAGGCTACAGACTATATCCCATGTTAATCACTTTACTCAACTTGGGGAGGGCATCTACCAATCAAAAGGCTACAGACTATATCCCATTTTAATCATTTTAGCTACCATATAATTATTCTTCCTTAACTGCACAAAAGCCTCTAAGTATAACTAGAATATTATGAAAATGACGTCGCCGGTACAGAAGGGGTTAACCAATCTTGAGTTACACTGACTAAATCTTACCTGCTCTCATAAAGCCGCTGTCACACGAGCGATTTTTCCGTCAATTTTCCATGAGCAAGTTTTTTCTCGTTACATTTCGGGACTTTTTTGGCATTGGTATCGGTAACTAGACTGAAGGTAGAGTATGTTAGGCGGCTGAATTCTGATAAAGTGTAATTTTTGAAGCTGCCAGACCATAATTGCCCGTAAAAATTGCTCGAAAAACGGCTCGTGTGACTCCAGCCTTAACTATCCCAGATATGCATAGCTTGTTGGCGTCATTCCATAATTTTGTTAATGGCTGTTTTCTTTTCTTTTCTATTAATTCATTTATTTATATATTTGTTTAGTTTCCTCGCTATACCTCCCTCAAACTTAGAAAAACACCCTCTAGATCCCCCTCAAGATAAATGTGTACATTATTCGGAAGAAAAATGTCGTGGCTGAAGGCCGCTATCTCTTAGAATTACAGGCTGCTATCGCTTGCCAGGAAAAAATCGACACCTAAATGGCACGAGAGGTCTTAAAATTGACAACGAAGTGGAGCTAAAGGTGTTAAGATTGCCAAACTAATGGGCCGAACGTCTTAAAATATCAAAGCTAACGGGGCTAAACACGAGAGAGAAAGGGGTCCAGCAAAACGCCCCATCTCCCCTTAAGCATTGTAACTAACCGAGAACCTTCTAAATTATGCATTATAGTGGTTACCTGGTATCTGATATGACTTTTTTTTTTTCCTCCCTTCGGTGCTCTAGGCGTCCAGAACGTGGTCGAGAGAAAAAAAAATAAAAATAAATAAAAATCTGCTTCAGAGGGATAGGGTTTACTTATTGGTCTATCTATGACATATATTATTTTATTTTTTTAGTTTCCTCCCTATACCTCCATCAAGCTTATTGACAAAGAAATGGGGCGAAAGGTCTTAAAGTCGCCAAACTAATGAGGTGATAGTCGTAAAACCTCAAAACTAATGGGGCTAAGCATGAGGGAGAAGGGGGTCCAGAGAAAAGCATAAACCTGCTCTTAATTACCGTCTCCAATGTTCCTCAGGTGCTGTTTGTGTGTTCCTTCGCTCTGGGTGACGGTGAGATGAGTTCCAACCTTTCCCCCTGGACCCAGGTCCTTGCTTGGTGCATCACCGCCTCCTCCATTGTCTGCATCCCTCTCTACATCATATATATGTTCATCATTACTCCAGGCACATTCAAAGAGGTCAGTACATGAGCTACCATCCCTCTCTACATCATATATATGTTCATTATTACACCAGGCACATTCAAAGAGCTACCATCCCCCTCTACATCATATCTATGTTCATTATTACACCAGGCACATTCAAAGAGCTACCATCCCCCTCTACATCATATATATGTTCATTATTACACCAGACAAATTCAAAGAGCTACCATCCCCCTCTACATCATATATATATGTTCATTATTACACCAGGCACATTCAAAGAGCTACCATTCCTCTCTACATCATATATATGTTCATTATTACACCAGGCACATTCAAAGAGCTACCATCCCTCTCTACATCATATATATGTTCATTATTACACCAGGCACATTCAAAGAGCTACCATCCCTCTCTACATCATATATATGTTCATCATTACACCAGGCACATTCAAAGAGCTACCATCCCTCTCTACATCATATATATGTTCATTATTACACCAGGCACATTCAAAGAGCTACCATCCCTCTCTACATCATATAGTGGTGATGGGCTAGTCTATCAGAGTGAGAGCTGAGCGATCTCGGCCATACCCATAGCTTACTCTGACTGTTCCTTTTACTTATATATCTTCTAGATCTCAAGTGACGGCGTCTTTTCCGTGGATTGACCTCCCTACTGCCAACCTAGAAGTTGGCAGATTGGGAGCCAAAGCGTCACATTATTCCCTTGCCCCTCAACATTCCCTTCATAATTGCTGAGGGGCACAGGGCCTTGGGTGGGGCTTTGGTTTCCCGGGCGTTTCTGCACCCTCCTCAGCTCCCTGCCTTGGAGTGGCTTCGGTCACCCGGGCTTTGTTAGTGGTAAGCAGGGAGGGTTTTGTGGGGACGCTCGTTTATGGCCTTGGCCTTGCTCGAGACCTTGGGGCTGTTCAGCCAGACAGCCTGGGGAACAACAACAACAACATCATATATATGTGTGGTGATGGGCTTGTCTATCAGAGTGAGAGCTGAGCGATCTCTGCCATACCCATAGCTTACTCTGACTGTTCCTTTTACTTATATATCTTCTAGATCTCAAGTGACGGCGTCTTTTCCGTGGATTGACCTCCCTACTGCCAACCTAGAAGTTGGCAGATTGGGAGCCAAAGCGTCACATTTTCCCCTTGCCCCTCAACTTTCCCTTCATAATTGCTGAGGGGCACAGGGCCTTGGGTGGGTCTTTGGTTTCCCGGGCGTTTCCGCGCCCTCTTTAGCTCCCTGCCTTGGAGTGGCTTCGGTCACCCGGGCTTTGTTTGTGGTAAGCAGGGAGGGTTTTGTGGGGGCGCTCGTTTATGGCCTTGGCCTTGCTCGAGACCTTGGGGCTGTTCGGCCAGACAGCCTGGGGAACAACAACAACAACAACATCATATATATGCTCATTATTACACCAGGCACATTCAAAGAGCTACCATCCCTCTCTACATCATATATATGTTCATTACTACACCAGGCACATTCAAAGAGCTACCATCCCTCTCTACATCATATATATGTTCATTATTACACCAGGCACATTCAAAGAGCTACCATCCCTTTCTACATCATATATATATGTTCATCATAAAACCAGGCACATTCAAAGAGCTACCATCCCTCTCTACATCATATATATGTTCATTACTACACCAGGCACATTCAAAGAGCTACCATCCCTCTCTACATCATATATATGTTCATTATTACACCAGGCACATTCAAAGAGCTACCATCCCTTTCTACATCATATATATATGTTCATCATAAAACCAGGCACATTCAAAGAGCTACCATCCCTCTCTACATCATATATGTTCATTATTACACCAGGCACATTCAAAGAGCTACCATCCCTCTCTACATCATATATATGTTCATTATTACACCAGGCACATTCAAAGAGCCCCATCCCTTTCTACATCATATATATGTTCATTATTACACCAGGCACATTCAAAGAGCTACCATCCCTTTCTACATCATATATATGTTCATTATTACACCAGGCACATTCAAAGAGCTACCATCCCTCTCTACATCATATATATGTTCATCATTACACCAGGCACATTCAAGGAGCTACCATCCCTTTCTACATCATTATATATGTTCATTATTACACCAGGCACATTCAAAGAGGTAAGGTTCCATCTCACTCTACATTATATATATGTTCATTATTACACCAGGCACATTGAAAGAGGTAAGGTTCCATCTCACTCTACATCATATACTGTATATGTATATCATTACTCCAGGCACATTCAAAGAGGTAAGGTTCCATCTCACTCTACTTACTTGTTACTTGTTACTTGGTGTGGAGTTTCTCAGCCGCGCTCCGTCACTAGATGTGACGCTCGTCGCAGCTGCCCTTTAAACCATCTAGCACTTGTAGTCTTGTCTCACAGTGCCATCTTCTAAGTCATAACACTCCCTGAACAAATGTGCCTTTAGTGACTTTTTAAAGGCCTTTATGTTCGCACACCTTTTCACATTAACTGGTAGATTATTATAAAGTCTCGGTGCACTCTTTTCGAAGGCCCTAAATCCAAATTCATGATTGCACCGTGGCTCATTCAATTGATGCAGCACGTTGCCATGTCTCAGCATCATATCAGTGCCAACATTGAAGTCTTCCAATAAGTCTCGCACATATTCCGGCTTTCCAAAGTTCAAAGCTTGATACACTATAACACACAGTTTGAATATGATCCTCGCTTTCACCGGCAGCCAATGCAGGTCAATTAATGCCGGCGTTATACTCGCACGGAATGGTAAACTCTTTATTAATCTTGCTGCTCTATTCATTATAAGTTGTAGTTTTCGTAGCAAGTAATTTGGTAGTCGATAATATAGAGAATTACAATAGTCTAATTTACTAATTACATGATTGTGGATCAACATTTTGGTTGTATTAATATCCAGATATTTTCTCACAAAAGCAATATTCCTCAGATGATAGGCAGAGATTCGCACTGTTTGATTAATCTGGTTTTTAAATGACAGTTCACTATCAACCAAAACTCCCAAATCCTTCACCACACTACTCACAGTCATCACACTATCATTGATATTGAGGCTTTGCACGCCCAGTCTCTCAAGGTTCACCCGTCTGCCTACTAATAGGCATTCAGTTTTATTTTCATTTAATTTCAGTTGCTTTGACTCCATCCACTTCCCAATGTCTTTTAGTAAACCACTAATCTTCTCCTCAACATTCACCACGTCACTTAGTGCCAGATAGAATTGGGTGTCATCCGCAAACAGTTTGAATTTCACTCCATGTTTCATTAATATGCTAGATAGTGCAATTGTATATATACAGAATAGAATTGGTCCAAGAACACTCCCTTGAGGGACGCCCCTCTCTAGATGCCTCATCTCTGAGAATTTATTACTTATTTGCACACAATAAGTTCTGTTAGTAAGGTAACTTTGAAGGTATTCCAGCGCATTACCATCAATACCAATAGCTTTACAGTCTTCTATTAGTAAGCTATGCACCACTGTATCGAACGCGGCACTCAAGTCCAACAAAATTAAGATTCCACACTTCGCGTTGTCCATTTGCACGAGTAAATCATTAATCACAGAGCACATCGTGGTTTCCGTAGAGTAAAGTCTTCTATATGCGGACTGGTTGTCTGGGAGAGCCTTCACTAAACTCAAGTGATCCCATAACTGACCCAGAATTACATTTTCAATAATTTTTGATAGAAATGTTAAATTGGAAACAGGCCTAAAAGAGCTCAAGCATTGAGAATCAAGGCTCCCTTTAATAATAGGCTTCACAATCGCATTCTTTTCAGACGATGGAAATACATTATTTGCAATGCTACAGTTTATTATGTCAACATATATGTCCAGAAAACTGTTAAAATTGTTACTGTGCACTATTTCACTTATCGGTATAGGATCATTACTACAATGGGTAAGTTTTGCTTTCGTAACTATGGATTTAACTGTATTCAGATCCGTCATAGTAAATTCTGTTAACTTAGTCACAGTAGGCTCAGCTGCAGCAACGTCTTGAGTCTCGACTACTTCAAAATTTCCAACAATGGCATTAATTTTATCACAAAAAAAGTCAGAAAAATCATTCGCCAATGTCATATCCGGAATCCCTTCTGGTAACTTATTTTTCTTCTTGTTTCCCGTCAAGTTGTCAAGTACCACATACAGCTTATTCATATCAGATCCAGCTTCTTTTGCTTTATTCATATAGTATTCACGTTTTCTAAGCACAATGAGCCTGTTTTCTATATTCCGAGCTCTTTTATAGTTATCTCTTGCCTCTTCGGTTCGTAGACGTCTCCATAGCCTCTCATATTTCTTCTTGGCCTTTTTTGCTCTTTGAATATCAGCATTAAACCACGGCGCACTATCAACTATTACTATTTTCTTTTCAATAATGGGGCACATATCTTCGTATTTTTCTCTAGCAATGCTGTTATACAGATTAGTGAAACATGACGTACAGTCATCTGTTAATTCACCGTGAGCACAGTGTTCTCTTTTCTTAATTAGTATTTCATTCGCAACAGTCGATATTAGTAGTTGTGGCTCAAATTTTCTTTTTGACCTACACTTTATTGTCTTAGATTGTCTAGGTTTACTTACAAACGGCATGTTAAAAGTAACTAGTTTATGGACCGGCGAAATACAACACTCATCTTCAACATACAGCTCATTTATCATATCGCTTTCTCTATTCGTAAAAACCAAGTCTAATGCATGACCACCTCTTGAAGTTGCAGTATGCACTTTATTTATCAAGTGGAAAGACTCCATCAATTCTATAAAGATAGTAGCATAGTAATCATTTGGAACATCCACCCACAGATTAAAGTCACCAAAGACGAATGTATTCGTACTAACCATATCAATTGTTTCCAAATATAATCTAAAATCATCAATAAATGTACTGGCACTTAAATTTGGAGGTCTATAAACGACAATAAAAGTACATTTCCAGCCTCCAATCTCACAGCCCACCTGTATATGTTCAAAACTACCGAACCTTGCAGATTTACATATTTTCGTCTTCTTAAACGTGTTTGTAAGAAAAATTCCCACACCACCACCTCCCTTCCCTCTTCGTGGATTGTGCAAGAAGGTATGCGTTAAAGGAGCCATTTCAAGTATTTTAGCAGTATCGTATTCACTCAGCCATGTTTCAGTTACCGCTAGTACATCATATTTTGCCTCATTAATTAAGTCTCGAATTTCAAAGGTTTTATTTCCCACTGATTGAATGTTTATCAGTCCCCCCTTTATCTTTATTAAAGCACTAGATTCCATGATCAGTTAGGTCTCTCACCTTGACTATCTCACTCAAAAAGACCGGGCACCGGGTATCTGATGATGAATGATACACGTCTTGTTTCCCGTATCTCATACAATTTATGCACTTTCTCACAGTCACCTTACAATCCTTCGACCTATGTGTTCCAGCACATTTAAAACAAACAGGCACATCACTGTTTAGTTTAGCAGCACACTTATTTTCTGCATGCCCAAATCTCTGGCAATAGAAACAAGCCAATGCATGGTACCTGTCTCTTATATTATATATTCCCCATTGAAGTTGCACCTTGTCTTTATATTTGTAGAGAGCCGCACGGACTTCAGGCTCACATTTCAGGATATAATGGACTGTACCTCCAGCAGCTGGTTTATCAAAAATCATGGCAATCTTTCCTTTAATATCATCAATCGAATTCAGAAAATCATTCCTTGCAATTAATGTATCAATTATCTCACTCTTGGACTCTTCAGGACGAACATTGCAAATCATCACTTGGTTTTAATTTTTTCACTCTCCTTGTAGTAACAGCCGTCACCTCTACCAACTTTTTAACTGCATCATTCAGCATATCCACAGTGCCAAAATTCATCACCATGTTCCCTTTAGGGGTAAACTTCGTATCCTGAATTTCAATCCCCTCTAGCGCCTGAGAAATTTCTCCTCTCTTGTCAGTTGCCTTTTCATTCTCATCCGTCGCCTTCAGAACGAGTAGATTCTTCTTTTCTTTCTTCTTTCCTCTCCCCGACACCACATCCGACCACCTAGGCGAGTCAGAAACCGCTGACGTTTGCGCGGGGTCAGCGCTTATAGCATCAACAACATTTCCCATACCACTAGTGACTCCTTGCATCTCCATCTTCACTACTTTCAATTGAGTTGAAAGTTCTTGAGTTATACCGTCTAGTCCTTGGGTCATCTTATCATTTAATTCACTCCTGATGTTTTTTAGTTTATCGCTCATTACATCAAAACCTTGGGTCATCGTTTCTTTGAATTCAATCAATTCTTTCATCATTTCTTTCTTTATGTTTTCCATTTCATTCTTAAATGAAGTTAACACTCCAAGCTTTGTCTTACATGGATCACAGACATAGTTTATGTGCGCTACGTTTTCAGTCTTTATGCCAATCAAGTGTTCACATTTGATATGGGCCCAGTTTTTGCAAGTTGAGCATCCAATCCACTTTAACTTCTCTCTCTCCCCATCAGTTTTATCGCATTTATAACACTTTACGTCAGGAGCCATCCCAATAGCAATTAAAGGTTTCGATAGAACAGTCTTTGTAACATGGGAGGCAGAGCTCAGGCGGCACACGTCTACTCTGCTCCGCGCGTGACACATCACATCATACAAGGCGGGCGGTAATCACAGCTGCTTCTCCCTCCTCTCCTGCTGCTGGATCTCGTCCTACAGGTTCATACATATAAGCCTGGACACCACCAATATTCATCACTTGAGGTTCTTTGCCATAATCACGGTTATCACCCTCAGTATTGGCAAACGAATCGGAACTACTGTCACTATCCTCCATTTCCACCTGTCAGAAGAGCTTGTTGTGTTCCTGGGCATACGTCATCAGAGCGCTTAAACTCCGAATCCAGAAAAGTGTCACCCATATCCTATTTTGGCCATTATATAAATAATTAAGCCATTGTAGCAGAAAATATTGCACCAAAAGCTATAGTGCACACTGCCGGTAATGATTGTGGAGGAAAATAATAGCATGCACACCCACCTTTAATGTACTGCCCGCGTTAAATGTACACTTAGCACACTTCCCGCCGGTGATATTACATTACGGAGAGGATACTTTGGTACAGTGGCACAAATCAGTCATGTCGCGGCACCAAGTATATTTCGATCCATAATTGGTATCAGCGCTGTATAAGGTTTATTATTTATAATTTCGAGTGATATATACAAACATTTTCCTATCTTTACACACCCTATTCAACATCTGACATACATTAATACAGCACACAGCGAGCAAAACGTAATGCCAGCGGCGCCACGACTTATTTGGCCGACTGTACATAGAGAGGGATGTATTTTGGTGATGTTTTGAGTATGGTGAGAGAGAGAAGATGGAGTTAGTGTGTGAGAGAGAGAGAGAGAGAGTGAGTGAGTGAGTGTGTGTGTGTGTAAGAAAGAGAAAGAGAGAGATAGAGAGAGGGAGAGAGAGAGAAAGTGTGTGTGTGTGTGTATGTATGAGTGAGTTTGTGTATGTGTGTGTGTGTGTGTGTAAGTAATACTAGCCGATAATTACGTGTAAAGGTTAATTAATTGGTAAGTATTTAAATTGACCAATATCTTACTGGATAGACAGACAGACAGATCGATTGTTAGACGAAGATTTATAGATACTTAAATGTATTTCTAAATAAAGATAGATGGACAAAATATAGATAGTAAAACAGATGGTAAGTGAGATAGATGAGACAGATGGATAGATAAAAGAAGGAAAGAATATTTCAAAACATGGACATAGATTGATGGAGTTCTATCATATCATGTTTAGATTGATGGAGTTCTATCATATGATGCATAAAATTATAATGAAAATATCTCCCCAAAATAATGATAAACATTTGAAATACATGTAAAAGTTACCAGAATTTCTAAGCAGGTAGATGGATCCCAGATACAGACACAGGTTGACAGATAGATAGACAAAAAATAATTAACACCCAACTCGTAGAAAAATGTGTTCAAACTACATTAAGCAATCACGTGTTGCACTTGTTATTAAAGCCTTTTAATGGCAGTGTCACACGAGATCTTTTTTAGCAATATTTCTCAGCAATTTTCGGCTGGAGTTTCAATGTTTAAATTCTGTTAATATTCAACTACTTAAGATCATTCAAGTTCAGTATATTCTCCGACACCAATACAACAGAACCCCGAAATATTGCTAGACAAAAATTGCTCGCAGAAAATTGGCGGAAAAAGCGCCCGTGTAGCATCGAAAATACTGTATGCCCTGCAATTCAGACAATAATCATATAATAAATGTATTCAGGCACAATGCATTAAATGATTTGCAATTCAGACAATAATCATATAATAAATGTATTCAGGCACAATGCATTAAATGATTTGCAATGCTTTTAAAAATGCTTTCTTAGTAATCTCTCGTTTTCCGATTCCGAATAAAATAAATATATATTAGGAATTTTGAAGTAAGAGTTGTCTGTTTGATATAACGTTAACTTATTTGAGAAGACGAATTGAGTTTATGTTAGATGACTTGGTGAAGTTAGCTGACTTGGTGGATTTGCCTGAATTGATTGAGTTGACTGACTTGAGTTAACTCAGGTAGAGTTGGAGGAATGGATTGCCTTAGAGTAAGTGGAAGTTAAATATACATATTTTAAAAAGTTGATTGATTTGAAATATATGACTGATTTAATTGATTTGGTGTAGTTGACTGACAAAAAAGGGTTGACTGATTTAGATAGAGTTGACTTACCTAGCGCGTTGACTTGTTTGGAGTTGACTGAATTGACTGATTAACCTTTTCGAGATACGCCTTTCTGTTCTGTTTGTCTGGCTATTATTAGACGATTTTATTCAGTTCAGGAAGAGTATATGGGAGTCAGAGGGTTGATTGAGATAGTCTTTACCCCCTTTTATGCCCACAGATCCTTCCTAAGCGGTATAAAATCGTCTAATGATAGCCAGAATAAATTGTTATGATCCTGAAGGGGTTAAGGGGGCCCACCTTGCTTGTTTTCTCTTTCTCTCCCTCTCTCTTTGGCTTGTATTCATTCGGCCCCATTCAGCCTACTGTTTTAAGACGTTTACCCCCATCCAGGTGTCAATATTTTCCTGGCGAGCCAGCATATATATGTATATTTTTGTTTTGGACAGCAAGCTAAATTTGTACATTTTTCAATAGAAAAATTTCTCCGGCGAAGCCGGATTTCTCCATACAATGCTGGCTCGCTATCGCGCGCCAAGAAGAGCACCTGGATGGGGATAAACGTCTTAAAACAGTTGGCTGAATGAGGTCGAATGGATACAAGCCAAGGAAAGCGAGAAAACGAGAAAAATAACAAAAAACCGGCCACCCCCCTTAATCGGTGTTGTGATAGTCTGGAGATAATTCCCCCATTAACCGTCAATAACACACTATTTAATGACCCCCTCATTAAGCCAGCCTGGAGAGAGATATAATAGCCAAAAACACCATTGAATTATTACTGCCATCACGAACAACGATAACACTACCGCCACTGCTACTACTACTACTACTACTACTACTTTTTTTTTTTTTTTTTTTAAACCACTCAGCCTGTGCATCCCCTCTTTGGACCCTAAACCAGGTCAGAACAGTCATCAAAGCATCCGACTTGGTAGTCATTCAGCTACTTACTATTCCGGGGTCAGCTACTACTACTACTATTTTTTTTTTTTTTTTTTTTTTTTAATATTTTTCATACATTTCATGTTACTACTACTACCATCACCACCTCCACCATCACCACCACCACTACCTTATATTTAATATTGTACACATACTAAATTTCACAAGCATCAGATACTACTATTCTACACCATGCAACTTCAATCCAGTCTCCTTCCAATGCGACCCTCTGCCACTGCTGCCTCGTAGTCTACTTCTGCCACCGTCACTGGTTGTGGTGCAGACCTTCTTGTTCCCCACAGGCATAGTAGTGCTGATCTGAGCAATGAGAAAGATAGACGGCATCTCATCCAGGCTACGACGTGGCTCCTAGGCTGTTGCTTCTTCTCTGCGATGATCTCTGCTAGCCTTGAATAGAAGCACTGGGCCCTGGGTCCCATCCCTCCTGATGTGGTGAAGACTAGTGGGGTAAAGCTGCCATGTTCGACTTGTAAGATCCTTTCTCCATATGTCCTGACCTTCTCTCGTTCGTTCCTCTTGTGTGCAGCCTCCAGAGACAGCTCGCTGTAGCTGTGGGCCATTGGGTCAAATACTCTTATGTCAAAGAACGCTCGCTGTGCATTTGTCCAAAAGCCTCTTGCACTAACGTCCAATCTTGCTTCAGTGGATGTGTTGGCCGTCCTGTGCTGCATGGTCTCTCCACCCAAGGGAATGAGTGATGGTTCGCTCACCACATCTCTACACACCTCCCTGATCATGTTCGCTGTTATATCTCTTACTTCATCGTGCCTGATGCTGATGAATCCTCCTTTCTTACATATCATGGTGTGGTCTGTATCGTTGATGGTTCCACAAACGCATCGATCGGGCTACTACTACTACTACTACTACTACTACTACTACTGCTGCTACTACTACTACACCACATTATTACTCCTTTCACACTACCACCACCAACAACAAAAACACTACCATCACTACTACTTCTATTATTACTACCACTGCACATCATTATTACCATCACACCACTACCAATTACACTGGTACTACTACTACTAGACCACGCCATCACTACCAACACCACCACTGTCAACATTAGCAATACCACCACTACCACCACCACCACCAACAATACTACTAATCCTACCACCACCACCATCACCACCACCTTCATCATCATCATCTTCATCTTCATTATCAGTAAAAAAAAAATTAATTAACACCGGCAATAACTGGAGATACAAAATAGCCAAATCACCATAAATCATCATAACTACCACCATGACTATATAATCATCACTACGACTATCACCACCACTAACACCATCACAAGCATGACCCTTATCGCACCATCACTACCACCATCATTCATCAACAACACCAACACTACTACCAATTATACCACCACCACTACCAATACCAACAACAACAACAACAAAAACAAGAGCATTAACATATTGTCAGCATCACCACTATCATCACCATCATCATTAGGACTCGTTGAAATTAACACTTGAATTAATTTAGGGGCCACGTAAACAGAGCATAACTTATATTAGACTCGTCAATTGTTCTGCTGATTGTTGTTGTCGACCTAGAGAGAGAGAGAGAGAGAGAGAGAGAGAGAGAGAGAGAGAGAGTGAGAGTGAGAGTACATAGCTACCTCTCTCTCCTTTTTCTCTTTACGCTCTCTCTCTCACACACACACACACACACACACACACACATACACACATACACACACACCCACGGTACGAGGAACACAGGAGACGGTATAAATTGATGTCTCGTGATATTGGTGGTCGTTCTATACCCTGTTCCAAATAGGTAGGCCAGAAATTGTGAACCCTAACCTCTGTAGCTCAAAAGGGACCGGAGCAAATTGGCTGTAAATATCCCCACCTGTTCCCTGACTGACCTTTCCCTAGTAGAAATATTAGCTCGATTACTCTAATTATTTGTGAGTTAAGAGGTTGATATTCAAGCGCTTTGGCCTGCTTACTGGAAACAGGGTATAGTAGGGGTAGTGGTGATGGTGGTAGGGGATGTAGTGGTGGTGGTGGTGGTTGAGGTAGTAGCGGTGGTTGAGGTAGTAGTGGTGGTAGTTGAGGTGGTGGTGGTAGTTGAGGTAGTAGTGGTGGTAGTTGATGTAGTAGTAGTGGTGGTTGTTGTGGTGGTAGATGTAGTTGATGTAGTAGTGGTGGTAGTGTCAGTGGTGATGGTAGTAGTGATAGTGGTAGTGGATGTGGTAGTAGTGGTGGTGGTGGAAGTAGTTGAGGTAGTAGTGGTGGTAGTGGTGATAGTAGTGGTAGTGATGGTGGTAGTTGAGGTAGTGGATGTGGTAGTGGTGATCATGGTAGTAGTGGTAGTAGTAGTGGAGGTGGTAGCGGTTGAAGTAAGTGTTGGTGGAGTAAATAGTGGCGTTAAAGGTGGCGGTGCGATAGTGTTGTTGATGATAGTAGTATTGATGCTAGTGGTGTTATTGATGATAGTAATAATGGTAGTGGTAATACTAGTAGTGATGGTGATAATGATGGTAGCCTACTATTGGTGATTGTGGTAGTACTGGTGATGGTAATTGTGGTAATGGTAGTTTTAGTGGTAATGGTGGTAGTTATGATCGTGGTGGTAGTAGTGGTGATGGTAATACTGGTGATGATGGAAGTGATGGTAATGGTGGTAGTAGTGGTGATGGTAATGGTGGTAGTTATGGTCGTGATGGTAGTAGTGGTTATGGTAATGGTGGTAGTTATGGCCGTGATGGTAGTAGTGGTGATGGTAATGTTGGTTGTTATGGTCGTGGTGGTAGTAGTGGTGTTCGTAATGGTGGTAGTTATGGTCGTGGTGGTAGTAGTGGTGATGGTAATGATAATGGAAGTGGTGGTAATGTTGGTAGTAATGGTCGTGGTGGTAGTAGTGGTGACGGTAGTTATGGTGGTGGTAGTTATGGTTGTAGTGGTAGTAATGGTGATAGCTATGGTAAGACTGGTGATAATGGAAGTGGTGGTAATGGTTTCAGTAGTGGTGTTGAAGGTGAAGTAGGGATCGCAGGTGCATTAGTGTTTTTTGGCTACTTAGTTCATAATGGTAATGGGATACCGGGTAATGGCCTGCAGGGGTGAGGGGTGCCATTAAGGGCAGGTATTTAGTTTGTTCCCTACGTTTTCATCGAGCTTAAAATTACACCCCCTAGACCCCCTTTCAAGATAAATTTGTACATTTTTCGGTAGAAAAATGTCCAGGCCGGAGGCCGGTTGCTCTTAAATTACAGGCTCGCTATCGCTCGCCAGGAAAAAATCGACACCTTAACGGCACGAAAGGTCTTAAAATTGACAGAAATGGGGCAAAATGTCTTAAAATATCCAAACTACTAGGGCGAAGGTCTTCAAATCTCAAAAGCAATGGGGCAAAACATGAGGGAGAAAGGGGTCCCGAAAAAAATCCCTCGGGTGGATATCTCCCCTTAAGAAGTGCCAATGCTATTCAAAGGGTTTATTGAGATCCTAATATAGTTACCCCTTTCATTCCTAGAGGTAGATTATAAGCTAAAGAAAATAGTCCAATAGTAAACAGGATAGGATGAACATTAAGGGGTTAACCACTTTTGTACCTGCGACATCCCGTTTACTGTATTCTGGCTGTGACTCGTCGATGTTATTCAGTTTAGGAAGGATCTCTGGTAATTATGAGGCTTCGAACTATATCAATCAACCCTTTTAACCACCACAGATCCTTCCTATGCTGCATAATATCGTCTAAATATAGCTAGAGTCAAATATTACACACGTCGCTGGTACTCAAAGGGTTAACTACGATATGGCATACTAAATATTACACACGTCGCTGGTACTCAAAGGGTTAACTACGATATGGCATACTAAATATTACACACGTCGCTGGTACTCAAAGGGTTAACTACGATATGGCATACTAAATATTACACACGTCGCTGGTACTCAAACGGTTAACTACGATATGGCATACTAAATATTACACACGTCGCTGGTACTCAAAGGGTTAACTACGATATGGCATACTAAATATTACACACGTCGCTGGTACTCAAAGGGTTAACTACGATATGGCATACTAAATATTACACACGTCGCTGGTACTCAAAGGGTTAACTACGATATGGCATACTAAATATTACACACGTCGCTGGTACTCAAAGGGTTAACTACGATATGGCATACTAAATATTACACACGTCGCTGGTACTCAAAGGGTTAACTACGATATGGCATACTAAATATTACACACGTCGCTGGTACTCAAAGGGTTAACTACGATATGGCATACTAAATATTACACACGTCGCTGGTACTCAAAGGGTTAACTACGATATGGCATACTAAATATTACACACGTCGCTGGTACTCAAAGGGTTAACTACGATATGGCATACTAAATATTACACACGTCGCTGGTACTCAAAGGGTTAACTACGATATGGCATACTAAATATTACACACGTCGCTGGTACTCAAAGGGTTAACTACGATATGGCATACTAAATATTACACACGTCGCTGGTACTCAAAGGGTTAACTACGATATGGCATACTAAATATTACACACGTCGCTGGTACTCAAAGGGTTAACTACGATATGGCATACTAAATCATCTAATGACACCCAGAATACATCAACAATTTAATATAGTCCCTTGACTCTGATACGTCCTTCTAAAGCTGAAAAAATAAAATTATCTAATGTTTGCCAGAATGCAATAATATTTACGTTTTCTGGGGGGTGTTTGTAGAGAAAATCGGTCTAATTGTGATGATTAATGGGGTGATTTAGCCTAATGATTAAGGGGAGATCTCCACTCGAGGGATTTTTTTCTTGACCCCTTTCTCCCTCATGTTTAGCCCCATTGCTTTTGATATTATAAAACGTTTGCCCCATTAGTTTAGCGATTTTAAGAACTTTCACCCCATATTAAGACCTTTCGTGCCATTCAGGTGTCAATTTTATCCTGGCGAGCGATAGCGAGCCTGTAATTTAAGAGGAACCGGCCTTTGGCCGGGACTTTTTTCTACCGAAAAATGTACAAATATATCTTGAAAGGGACTCAAGGGGATGTAATTTTAAGCTTGATGGAGGTCTAGGGAACAAACTAAATACCTCCCCTTAAGTCACTGGGTAGTTTGTCCATTGAGTTATGATTGGCTTATTGGCTTGAATCACCGTTATTAATTATTTCTGCTAAAGTCATCAGTTGTGTAAGTCATTAATGCTATAATTCATTATTAATTAAGGCCAGATTTTCACTTGCGGGATTTTTTTTCTGGACCCCTTTCTCCCTCAAGTTTAGCCCCATTGCTTTTGAGATTTTCAGACGTTCGCTTCATTAGTTTGGCGGTTTTATGATCTTTCGCCCCATTCCTGTCAATTTTAAGAACTTTCGTGCCATTTAGGTGTCGATTTTTTCCTGGTGAGCGATAGCGAGCCTGTAACTTAAGAGGAACCAGCCTTCGGCCGGAACATTTTTCTGACAAACAATGTACAAATTTACCTTGAAAGTGGGTCTAGGGTGTGTTTGGTATAAGCTTGATAGAGGCCTAGCGAGGAAACTAAACAAATATATGAATACATAAATATATAAGCCTAAAACCAAGCACTACTCTCTTAATTACCGCTATTAATGATTTCTGCTAAAGTAATCAATTGTCTAAGTAATTAATGCTATTATTCAGTATTAATAGTAGCTGACATAAAGGCATTTCAGAAGCTATTGGTGATGTTCGACGGGATATAATTTAATTAGCGACATTTTTGTCATAACTCAGATATTTGCACAGCATTAACATTTTCATAATTGGCATTACGTAGTGCTGTTAGAGTTTGTATTGAAAACTAATATGCATATGGCTAAGAGAGTGTACGAGAGTGAAGTGGAAGGACAGAGAGGGAGGGGTAGACCGAGAGAGAGAGGTGGAAGGATGGAGTTAACCCTTTCAGTACCAGCGACGTGTGTTATACTTTATTGTAGCTATCTGTAGACGATATTATGCAGCTTAGTGAGGATCTGTGGTAGTTAAAGGGGTTGGTTGAGATAGTTTGAAGTCTTATTGTGGCTGAAGGTCCCTCTTAAACTTAATAAAATCGTCTAATAGTTCCCAGAATATGATGAAAAGGACATCCCTGGTACTGTATGGGTTAAGAAGTATATGCGTGAAAGCGGTGATGGATGGGAGGAGGGGAGTCGACTGACTGGGGACAGAGGTATACATGTGGGCGTTTCGTTTGTGGTCACCAATACGGGGATCACGCAATAGATAGATAGAAAATTAACATTAGTATCAACATTATAATGATCTTAATTGTGTTATGACGAATACCTTTAATCAAACCCCTCTCTCCAGTAAGACTTGAACGCAAACATCAACAAGATTTTTGATGAACTCTAAAATAACGTTATAACTATGACAATGTTATTCTCGGGTTCATATAGTTAATGTGAACAAGTCTCCTTCACATAGAAAAAAAAAAAAAAAAAAACGTACCTGCTGACCCTGGTTGGTTCTAAGAGCCTAGGTGACGTGTGTGTGTGTGTGTGTGTGTGTGTGTGTGTGTGTGTGTGTGTGTGTGTGTGTGTGTGTGTGTGCGCAATTTTATCTGTGAGAGGGAGAGCAAAATAAATTAAAAGTATGTGTCTGTGAGAAAAAAACACTATATATGTGTATGTACCTGTCTGTCTGTATTTGTGTGTGTGTATGTGTAATTGTTTGTGAGTGAGAGGGAAAGCAAAATAAAGTATAAGTGTATGTTGTTACGGCTGGATCGGCAATACATATTCGGGATTCTTGATCGTAGGACAGAAATGGCTTATGTGACAACGACACGCTCGATTCCAGTCCCAAATACTATATGCTCCAGACAACAAAAGCACCAACGCCCTACAGAGTTATCGTCTACGGTAACGAGGTACCTTAACTCGGCGAAAGTGTACAACAGGGGTAGGCTATGAGGCTAAACTCCCTCAGACATTTATAGGTTACGTTATTACTAAAGAAATGCAATACTCAAGAAACTACGTTAATATTAAGCCTCTAATAATGTAGAATAGAAGCAGGCTAAAGGTATGACAGTGAAATGCTAAATGACAAATGTACACGCCTACTTGAAAGCGCGTGCACTAGAATAACTGTCCCCTACTAACATGCACTAGCATGTAGCATACAAGATGTTCATGATCCAGTAGATACCTAATAATACACACGGAAGGAACATAAATAGTAGTCACTTATTATAATAATGAATCTATACTTGGAATAACTAAAAGGTTGCAGGCAACAGTACTGCGCCGGTAGCCTACTACCGCATAGGCTACTTCGCTTCTCTCACTCTGTCTCCCCTCTGAGTCCGTATGCGCCCTACGCAATAGAACTCCGGACACAGCAGCAAAACGACAGTGCAGTTAATTGATACATGAAAGTATTAATAGTGTTGTCTTGTGTGTGAGTAATGTGTATTGTAAAGTGTTATATACATATACTTAAAGAGAACTGCAATGCATAGTAAAATAAAGATATATCCCACTCATCATCCCCATGTGTTCTAGCTAGCAGGCCAAGTCACAGGAACAACGAGTCCCAGCACCGAAAGCGAGAACCCAGGAAAAGACTGTAGAGAACACAAGGACAGATAAATTACGTTACTCTACTATACCGGCACTACGAGCGAGCTGTAGTCTCGGGTACTACACTCGCTCCTGGCTCGGTATGCAAATCAAGGCTAAGTCCTCGTCCCTCTACAGACAACTCCTGGGCATGGTCGGGCTCTTACACATGGCACCAGTCTAGTCACAAATGGGATGATGAGCGGGGCATCTAACTCGTGAATATGTAGAACGTTCACCAACTATCCTCATCAAGAAGATCGCTGTTCACATTAACCCCTTAAATCTAATACATGTAAATATATGCTTGTCCTAAGAGTAATACGAGAGGTGAGTGCTGAAACTCCTTTAGGACCTCAAGGGAAGGTTATGCATTTAAATAGAGAGAAGAATGAAATGAGAGTAATGTCGTCAGAGAGAAAGAGTGCAACCGTGAGAAGTTGGGAGAGAGGGCAAGGGATGTTAGAATCTCAAAGGTTCTAGGCAACCTGATCATGGAACACGCAGCGAGCCTCCAGGCAATGTGCTGTACGACAACATGGGCAGCCCAGGCAGCGTAGGCAGGCAGCAATGGACTACCAACCCTGTCGTGCCTAGCTATAAGCGCAAGGCTGCCAACCAGTCCATACGTCTGGCAACCACCCCCCCCCCCCCCCCCCCCCCCCGGCAGCGTGGCGCGTTGCTACCCTCTCGCTCTGAAGCCTAACTCACTCTCTCTCTCTGAACTCCCATTGTCTTATCTATCAACTTCTCTATTGATACTACATATTAAATGGAAGGTCTCGACATGGCTTAAAACAAAACCCACCACTGGTTAGCACATGACGAGACCTTTGCAGAGATACAAAGAACATAGTTATAAGTTGTCACACTCAATATACATAGCTGCTGACGGTAGCCAGATCACGGGCGGTACAGTGGAGTACCAAGGAGTACAATCAGGTTGCGTTGCCACGCACTGGGTGCGTCACAATGTGTATCTGTGAGAAGAAAAAACCACAGTGTATATGTGTGTGTGTGTGTGTTACTCAGTTACTTGTTCGTCAAGGGGAATCCACGCAATGCGAGCTAAGCTCATTATTATCGCGCCTCCTTAACTGGGAATGTATTGCGTGAAATGCATGTTAAGTGTTTTATGTACTGTTGGAATGGCTGTGGATGTGTGTGTAGTCTGTATTTTAGCCAATTGGCGACATTGGAAACGAAGGCTTAGGGTGGATCTGTATGGTACCATTCTCACTATAGACGGTACCGTCTCGCCCGAAGGCTTAGGTAGCCATCAGCTTAGGTGAACCATATGATACCCATCTCGCCTTGTACCATTTTTGCCAACCCCAGATGGGACGTCACAACGTCGTCCACTTATTCCAGGTACCTATTTACAGCTAGGTGAACTGAGGCTAACACATGAAAGGAGACAAGCCCAATTTGTCTCCGCCCGGCCGGGGATTGACCCCCCGACCCCTCGTGTGTGAGACGAGAGCTCTACCTACTAGGCTACGGGCTGTGTGTGTGTGTGTGTGTGTGTGTGTGTGTGTGTGTGTGATGTGATGTGATGTGATGTGATGTGTGTGTGTGTGTATGTGTAATTGTTTGTGAGTGAGAGGGAAAGCAAAATAAAGTATAAGTGTATGTGTATCTGTGAGAAGAAAAAAAACAGTGTATATGTGTGTGTGTGCGCGCGCGTGTGTGTGTGTGTGTGTGTGTGATGTATTAACAAGAGTGAATCAAACCATGTCAATCTTCATATAAATTCCTCTCCTGCAGTGAACTTGGCTGACCCCTGCTCTTATTTCTCAGAGACTAATTTAATCATGGATGTTGCTCAGATTTTTTTTTTTTTTTTTTTTTACTAAACCGGGATTATTTGTTGAGACAGAGTGTATTTACCTATTTATTTGTTTGTATTTACCTATTTGTAGTTTACAGGAATTGAGCAGCGCTCGTGTTGTCCTGTCTTAGTTACTTTATAATCAATCCATTTTACTTAGACAAGTATCGTAATGGATATTCCCAGTTCCCAGTATTTTGGACTAACATATCATAACTTATGTTGTCCTATTTCCATATTTACTTTTATCCAACCTAGATTTGAACATGTTAATGTTCCTCGCTCTCACCACCTCCTCCTCCAAGTTGTTCCAAGTCTCTATACTCCTATATGGGAAGCTGAATTTCTTTGTGTCCTTACGACATCTGCCCTTCCTCAGCTTAAACTCGTACCCTCTTGTCCTTCCATTATCCCTCACGAATAGATCTTCCCTGTCTACGCGTTCCAAACTTTTTACTCCCTTGAACATCGTTATTAAGTCGCCTCGTTCCCTTCTCTCTTTCAATGTGTATGTATGTGTGTATGTATGTATGTATGTATGTATGTATGTATGTGTATGTGTATAAGCCTACTCGTGTGTGCAGTCATGTGTGTGTGTGTGTGTGTGTGTGTGTGTATCTATGTAAACACGAGAGAAAAACATCTGTTCCATTGTAAATTTTTGGGGGAAATAAGGGAAAGATTGAGATAAGAGAGAGTGAGAGAGTGTGTGTGTGTGTCAGAGAGAGAGAGAGAGAGAATGAAAGAGTGTCTTTATGGCAGAGATAGCGAGAGAGAGAGAGAGAGTGTGTGAGATATATACTGTATAACAGTGTATATATATATATATACAGTATATATATAATAATAATAATAATAATAATAATAATATTTATTCAGTTAGCAATTTACAGAGTTGGTACCACATAGTATGTTATAAATATGACATGTACCAGCCTTGCATAATTCCAACTAAGGATAGCCCAATAAGGCCGTTAGGCGTATTTCCATTTATTGGGCTCCTTGTGGGAAATGGGGAGGATAAAGAAATAGATACTTTAGAGAAAGTATTTCTAGGGGGTTATTTTAAGATACCTTACATCCTATAGTAAATATCAGTAATCTGTAAGAGAGTGTGTGTGAGATATATATATATACATATATATATATATATAGAGAGAGAGAGAGAGAAAGAGAAAGTGTTTGTGTGTGTGAGAGAGAGAGACAGACAGAGAGTGAGAGTGAGTGTGTCAGCAGAGTGTATGTGTGTGTGTGTGTGTGAGAGAGAGAGAGAGAGAGCGTTTAAATCAGTGATTCAAATCTTCATTGTCATTCACTTAACTGAATGATTCTGTCTTTCTCTCTTTCTCTCTCAAACACACACACATACTCACTCACACACACACACACAAACACATACTCTCTCTCTCTCTCTCTTCTTCTTAGCTATCCTTTCCTTCCACTGTCCCTTATACTCACGGGTTAGCTATCTCTACTAGAATTAAGTCCTGACCACCTCGCTGGGATGGTAAGGTCTGTGTGGTCAGTGTATATATGTAAATATATGTAAATCTCTCACTCACACACACTCTTACACACACACACACTCACTATCTCTCTCTCACACACACACACACACACACACACACACTCTCTCTCTCTCTCTCTCTCTCTCTCTCTCTCTCTCTCTCTCACGCACACTCACATACACACACACACTCTCACTCTCACACACACAAACCTATCTCTCTCTCTCTCTGTCTCTCTCTTATCATAGCCTCAATCATTCCCATATTGAGGGAGTGGTGGTAATGGTGGTGGTGGTGGTTTTAGTTTGGCTTGTATCCATTCGGCCCCATTCAGCCTACTGTTACGAACTGGCACTCGGGTACACAAGGGCTCTCAATCAGGACTCGAATACGGCTCGCTGCCACAACGGAAACACACGATCCCAACCCCTGAGTACTGCCAGCCGAACAAAAAACACCAATACCCTCCAGAGTTCAATCTGCTATAACGGGGTATACAAGAACTCTGTACTAGTGTTCAACAACAGACTAATAAAGAGACAGGAATTCTCTAGTCTGGTCAACAATCAAACAAAGAAGTAAGAAACAACAACACCAAAGAATAGTATTGGCCGAAGCCGAAGTAATCCACCCTTGACTAAGAACTTAAGAAGTCCTCCACCCTCTACTTCGGATCGGCACTATTACGTTACGTTAATTAATAGTCCTTAAGCATCGAGCAAGGAATCTTCTGAAAAAAGTTAGATGCTTCTCGGATGCTCGTAAGAAGTACGTATCGGATTTTGAACAGTAATTCAACAAGCAAAAACACTGGCAATTAAATACTATTAAAGGCTTAAATTGGCATAAGAATAATTAAAAGAATATGCAATAGTAAATGGCAAACATTAAAAAGAAGTACTCCGCAAATGCAACGGCAATAGCCTACTCGGATTGTGCTCGTGGGCCACTAATCACTAAAGTAGCCAAGCTTGCAACACATGAAATCAATAGTGCATAACAATATCATACATAAGGAAAGCTTCAATACTATTCTGTATCTACTAATCGAGTAAAGTCTAGCTGGGGTACTGTGGGCAAAAGGTAGCAGTGACTGAGCAAAAACGGCTCGTAGCCTAGCGAAGTCCTCACAACTGTTTAAAGTATTACGTTAACACTAACAAGTGCACTTTGAGAAATCCAGATCCCTTGTACCTGGTTTTCTCCCGGCTCCTTGACAAAGTAAAAACAAACTGTTAATAAAATACAGGGTGGTTAGGCTCTTGCCCTCACGCACTGTAAATTATTAACTCAACACAGTCAGCCGCGAAGACAACCTAGGCTTCACTGAACCGAAACGAGTATGCAGGTTTATCACTTAACCACTGCATCAAACAACAACTCGTAACACAGAAAAGCCTTACCCCAGTCTAGCATTACCTAGACTAGCAGAAAACAGGAATAATAATAATAACACAGGGAAATGCATATACAAGTGCAACAAACATAAATCAATCCTATTCTAAGTTAACCCTTCCAAAATAGGCTATCTAATAGGCAAGTATCTCGTGAGAACTCAAGCGATAATACGTTGGCTGACTAGCTCTGCACCAACGGGACCATGGAAGTTAAAAAAGGCAGGGAAAAGAGGAGATAAGAATGTAAGGTAGTAGAGAAAGTTCCCATCAGTCAGAAGAATATATATAGTTAGCAAGGGAAATGAGAAGTCGCTCTGCCTAATGAGTTCTGATGAAAAAATGGCTAGACTTCCCTTTTTATACCCGGCCCTCTAGTGAGCCCAACGTGAACTACTAAGGACCGCCCACTGACAACCATTACGTAATTTCTCTCTCTCCTCTGGGATAGACAAAGGCTCCCCTAGCACTGAGGGGGGGGGGGGGGGGGGAGTGCTAGTGAGTTAGGCCCACCTCCCGCCTGGCGCACCCACTGACCCCCAACTGTGGCTGTTTCTCTTCCCATCATTACAAATAAGTTTTACACACAATACTTATAACTAATGATATAAAATAGAACTCGTTGACTCAGATGAAAACAAAATACATATTCATAATACTTATAGTACAACGGCTCACATGAACTAAGTTAGGAAACTCTACATAGACTACAGCCAAAGTTCCTGCCCTGACGAGATCCTAGCGAGAGTGGGGCATGACTAGGCATTCTGTACAGCATGCTCACACTGGACATGCGTCACAGGATAAACGTCTTAAAACAGTAGGCTGAATGGGGCCAAATGGATACAAGCCAGAGAAAGATAGAAAAGGACAGAAATAACAGCCAGCAGGTCACCCCCCTTAATCCCTTTTTTAGTTTCCACATGTATTATATTCTGTTCTTCTCCAGATAATCTAATGTCTCTCCTATTGTGTTTAGTTTCCACATGTATTATATTCTGTTCTTCTCCAGATAATCTAATGTCTCTCCTATTGTGTTTAGTTTCCACATGTATTATATTCTGTTCTTCTCCAGATAATCTAATGTCTCTCCTATTGTGTTTAGTTTCCACATGTATTCTATTCTGTTCTTCTCCAGATAATCTAATGTCTCTCCTATTGTGTTTAGTTTCCACATGTATTCTATTCTGTTCTTCTCCAGATAATCTAATGTCTCTCCTATTGTGTTTAGTTTCCACATGTATTCTATTCTGTTCTTCTCCAGATAATCTAATGTCTCTCCTATTGTGTTTAGTTTCCACATGTATTCTATTCTGTTCTTCTCCAGATAATCTAATGTCTCTCCTATTGTGTTTAGTTTCCACATGTATTCTATTCTGTTCTTCTCCAGATAATCTAATGTCTCTCCTATTGTGTTTAGTTTCCACATGTATTCTATTCTGTTCTTCTCCAGATAATCTAATGTCTCTCCTATTGTGTTTTCTCCTCCGTGTTTTTCTTTTTCTTTTCGTATTTTTTTCTTTTCTTTTCACCCCTTGTCTTTTAATAGGTATTTTTTTTCTCTTCGTATTTGTTTTTCTTTTCTTTTCATTCCTTGTCTTGTAAGTGGAGGGATTTGCGGAACAGGGTTTTTGTCTTTTCTCGTGTTTTCTTTGTTATGTTTCCACGTCTTTTCTTTCGTGTGTGTGTCTGTGTGTGTGTCTGTGTCTGTGTGTGTGTTTATGTTGGTGTGTGTGTGTTTATGTTGGGGTGTGTGTGTGTTTGTTTGTGTGTGTGTGTGTGTGTATTAAGGGGGTAGTACTCGCTTTTTCTGGACCCCCTTCTCCCTCATGTTTAGCATATTTGTTTTGATATTTTAAGACGTTCGTTCCGTTAGTTTGGCGATTTTGAGACCTTTCGCCTAATTTTGTTATCAATATTAAAACCTTTCGTGCCCTTTAGGTGTTGATTTTTTCCTGGCGAGCGAAAGCGAGCCTCTAATTTTAGAAGGAACCAACATACGGCCAGGACATTTTTCTACCGAAAAATGTACAAATTTATCTTGAAAGGGATTCTAGGAGGTGTTTTTCTAAGGTTGATGGAGGTCTAGCGAGGAAACTCAAAAGTAAATATATATATATATATATATATATATATATATATATATATATATATATATATATATATATATATCAACAAACAAGCACTACCCCCATAATGGCCCGATTACCACTCCGTGACAAAACTAACAGGTTGTATTGAAAGCCGTCGCCGCTGTTTCCATTGTTGCTGATGCTGCTAGTGGTGGAGAGAGAGAGAGAGAGAGAGAGAGAGAGAGATTTACAAAGATACACTGGCCACACAGACCTTACGATCCAAACGAGGTGGTCAGGACTTAATTCTAGTAGATGAGAGAGAGAGAGAGAGACCCACCTTTCTTTTAAGGGAGCCCACCTCGCTTTTTTTATCTTTCTCTCCCTCTCTCTTTGGCTTGCATCCATTCGAACAAATGGTTTCAAATTAGATAATTTCGTCTCAGAAAAGACATAGGCAAATATTGGTTTGGTAACCAAGTTGTAGATAAGTGGAATAGGCTACTGAGTGCTATAGTGGGATCAAGAACGATAGAAGGCTTTAAAATAAAATTCGATAGGCATATGGACGAGATGGGTTGGGTGTGAAAGGGATCTGCTGTGTATGGGCCAGTCGGCTCTGCAGACTCCTATTTTCTTATGTTCATATATATATATATATATATATATATATATATATATATATATATATATAGAGAGAGAGAGAGAGAGAGAGAGAAAGATAGATAGATAGATCGTTTCCTTGTTGACGGTAATTATATCGTTCTTCTCCCCCCCGTTCCCCTCCTCCTCCTCCCTTCACAGTTTTCTTCCAGGGGGTTCTCGTGTAATCAACTTTTGTGTTTTCGGCCATTAACGCTCTACCACTCCCCGGCTCCCGAATGGCTCGTATCAGAAGTGCTCCTTGATGGCTTTCCTTAACCCCCCTTTTTCTTTCTTCCTTAAGGGGAGATGAGCTGCGATTTTCTGGATACCTTTCTCCCTCATGTTTAGCCCCATCAGTGTTCAGATTTTCGGTGTGTTAAGTGTCGTGTGGTACCCCTGCTGTCATCACCTGTATTCATGTGCGCAATTATATCTTCATTTGTTTAATTTATGCTTCACATTTGCCTCATTTAAACTAGTAAGACGCTTTAATTAATATATATATTTATCCAACGAAGTGTGGAAAGCGCGAAACGATGAGATAATACGGGAGAAAATTGTGCAAAATGATGTAATTGGCTACAGATCAACACAGATCCGATGAAGTATTGAGGGATAAGCCTTTACAATGGCACCTCTTATTTACATTATACTTTTCCTATTTTTTTGAAGCGTGTAGAGACGGGCGAAGGGGTGTTGGAGAGAGAGGAAGCTGTTGGAGTGGCTTTGTTATGTGTGTTTAGTCTGTATACGTCGTCAGGATGTTCCCTGACTGGGTCCTAACATGTGAAACATGTTAGGACGTACTACCACACCCACTATAGTCAAAGTCACGGCAGACTGCTAATACTTGTGTTTCATTTAGGTTTGTGTTTAGAAAAAAGGTAAATACACTTTATTTTACTGTTTTACACTGAAGTCTGTTGTGTTTAGCATCATTGTATATCATTTAGCTATTCACCATAAGAATGCACAAACTGAAACAAGTTGGAAGACGGTTGCCAAACGGGAATTTCTTTTCTCCCGTGACTTTGACTTATAACTGTCCGCCATGGCAGGGATTCGATCCCGGTTCTTGCAGATTCACACGTGAGCGTACTCACCACTCGACCACCACAGCTACCCTTAATCGGAGCAGGATTTTCGGAGATTTTGGAGATTTCGCCTCTTCCACATTTCGGCGTATCACTTGCTAACTATGCTAATTAAACCGATCAGAGCTAATGCCACGATCTAAACACCTATTATAGGGGCGGCGCGCTCCTCGGTGCCGCTAGAAGTGTGGCGAACTCAACACAAGGTAACTCCAACCTCTTAAAATAACACACAGAATATTGCTTAATTTGCGCGAAGGATGTACTGTATACAAGTGTCGAGTGGTGAATCCTTCGAACTGGCGAGAGGAACTTTGCAGGGTTACCAAATCAAGCCTGCTTGATAGTAAATAAATACCGAAAGAGGCTAGAATAACGGCATAATCTCTACAATATCACTCTAAAATTTCTTAAACTACGCCCAAAATCGCATGAATAATGGCTCAATTTCTGCAATGTCACTCTAAAATTTCTGAAACTACAGAATATCGCTAGAATTCACGTCGCTAAATTTGCCTTTAGATCGAAGGAAATGCCTGTAGATCGAGCGGGAAAGTAGCTAAATTGGCAATACTGGGAAGGCCTGTCAATGCGCATGTGCCGGGCTCTCCGAGAGGAAGGCCTGTCAATGCGCGTGTGCCGGGCTCTCTGTGTGGTTGAGTGTGTCTTCGAACTCTGTGGATTTCCCGTGTTTACAGCGGTATTCTGGACCTGTGCGGCTGGTATGTACACTGTGTGACCTTTGTTATATTATACTACATGTCGGTAGGATGTTTGGGTCTATATTTAGCCAGGATTTAAGGTATATCGAGAGTTTTGATGACTGGTGTGGGTAGCCGACCAGGGCGAGTCCATTGCAGAGAGCTTGGTTTCACAATTTATCTGGGATAATTTTGAATCGGGTTGGTAGTGTGAGTAATGTATGGCTTCCTCACGGTTGTCCTGATTGGAGAACGTGTATAGTGACTGCATGCAATTATATTTTCCAATTTTCGTGGTGTGAATCAAGACGGTATTGTTTTGACCTCGTTATTTTGGACGTAAATGGCGTTGGAACAAACTAGACCCCTCCCCCCCCCCTCCTCTCCTCCTCTCTCTCTCTCTCTCTCTCTCTCTCTCTCTCTCTCTCTCTCTCTCTCTCTCCGGCTATTCCTTCCACCTACCTACCTAAGGTTGTGTTCGCCACTCTCCTAGCAGCACCGAGGAGCGCGTCGCCCCTCGTTGTGGGTTGTGTTTTGGTGCAGCAGCCTGTTTGAAGAGACAGCATGCTCCCTTGCGAAGATGGGCTCGTCTGGCACCTTGGATGATTCCAGTGTTATTCCTCCCACACACTCTCTCTCTCTATCTGTCTCTCTCTCTCTCTCTCTATCTATTAAAGGAGTACAAAGGAAATCAAGCAACAACATATCTAGTGACCTTTCTAGGCTGCTTGTCCTCCAAAACACTGAGGATCAAGTGTCCAAACAGTGGTTTAGAGTGGGTAAGGGAACTACTGTCCTGCCACTAACGTGGCAGGACTAGGAAGTTAGTAGGGGACATATGGGTTAGTAACTGAGGGGAGGATAAAGTTATTCATTTACAAACGCAGTCAGTCGCGGGTTTGATGCGAGATATTTGTCTAGGCGGAATTTAAATGAATCAACGGTGCTGCAGTCTATAACGTCTCGGGGAAGCCCATTCCACAAGTTGACAACTCGATTGAAGAAGAAATTCTTAGATTCGTGCGAGTTAAAAGATTTACCAATAATTTTGCAACCGTTTCCCCGCGTGTAATTAGATTGGTCGATAGTAAAGTACTTACTACAGTTCATATTGTCGATGCCTTTGATGATTTTGAACACTTGAATTAAGTCACCTCTTAATCTGCGCTGGGTTAAAGGAAATAGATTTAATTTTCTAAGACGCTCTTCGTATGGTTTGTTCTTTAGGCTAGGTATCATTTTGGTAACTCTACGTTGAACTCGTTCTAGCTTGTTTATATCTTTTTGGTAATAAGGGCACCAGGATTGAACGCAGTATTCCAGAAGAGGGCGGACTAAGGAATTGTAAAGGGTTAGGATAACTATTTTGGATTTATGCTCAAATGACCTGCCTATAAAGCCAATTATTTTGTTTGCCTTCTTAACAACTTCTGAACATTGTTGACTCGGTTTTAGGTTACTCGATATTGTTACTCCCAGATCAGTTTCTCTGTTTACATTCTTAAGCTGAGTGCCATTCATCGAATAGTTTGCTTTCTCATTTAGGTATCCGACATGTAGTACTTTACATTTATCCGCATTGAAACTCATTTGCCAAATTTGGGCCCAACATGACAATTTATCTAGATTGTGTTGCACATCGTCAACTTGTTCTTTTGAGAGTACGCTATTTGCAATTTTTGTATAGTCAGCAAATTTTGAGATTGTGCAGGTGAGACCCTCATCTATGTCGTTGATGTAAATTAGAAAGAGAACCTAGTACCGATCCCTGGGGTACCCCGCTACTTACATTGGTCCATTTAGATGCCTTACCGTTTATGACTACCCTTTGCTTTCTGTTGCTGAGCCAATTTTCTATCCATTTCAACACACCGTCTTGTATTCCATGCGCTTTTAGTTTTAGCAGTAAACGTTTGTGGGGAACTTTGTCAAAGGCCTTTTGAAAATCAAGGTATATAATATCTACAGCTTTACTCTCATCGTAGAGGTTGAGGATATCGTGGAAGAAGTCTAAGAGGTTTGTTAAACGGAACGTTTTTTACGAAAGCCGTGTTGAGTATCTTTAAGTATGTTATTTTCCTCTAAGTGATTTACGAGTCTGTCTCGTATGACCGTTTCTAGCATTTTACATACAACTGAGGTTAAGCTAATTGGACGATAGTTACTGGGTAGGGATTTGCTGCCTTTTTTGAATATCGGTGTTACGTTGGCTAGCTTCCACTGATCAGGCATAGTTCCAGACTGCAAGGATTTATTGAATAGTAATGTCAGTGGTTTGGAGAGCTCATTCTTAGCTTCCTTTAGAACTCTAGGCGAGATTGTATCAGGTCCAGGCGTTTTATTTACCTTGAGTTTATCTAAACAATTCAATACTTCTCTCTCTGTAACGGTGATATTGCTTAGAACATCTGAATTATCAATCTGAATCGGCGATGGTGTAGGGATATCACTGAGGTCTTCTGTTGTAAAAACTGATGCAAAGAAGGTATTGAGGGCATTACTCATTTGTACTTCGTCTTTGGTGTATTCTCCTTTTTCATCGACTAACGGTCCAACAGTTGAAGTAACTACTTTTTTCTTTCTGATATAACTATAGAATTCTTTCGGGTTTGTTTTACTTTGATTCGCAATATGTAACTCTAAGGTCTTTTTACTTTGCTTAATTAACTTTTTGGCTTTGCGTCGTAGCTCTACAAATTTCAGCCGTTCTTCGTCATTTTGTGAGGATTTTAATCTATCATTAGCAAATTTTTTAGCAAGCAGGCAGTTTGAAATATCTTTATTCCACCATTTGGGCTTATTATTATGGCCTGGACGCCGTATTTTCGATGGTATGCAGTCTTGCACTGCTTTTAGGTAAGTGGTTTCGAATAACTTCCAAGATGTATTTATGTCGTTATTGTTAATTAAAAAGCTCCAGTCAGTTTCTTTAAACATAGCTCTAAGTTTATGGAAGTTTGCTTTCTTGAAATTAGGGACTTTTTCGATGCTACTATTTGGTTCGTTACTAGTAAACTTTAAAGTGAAAGTTATCGTACGATGGTCGCTGTTACTGAATTCATCACCAACATTCAAATTCTCTATCAATTCTTCTTTTGTTGCAAGTACAATGTCAAGAACGTTATTACCACGGGTCGGCGTTCGAACAAATTGATAAAGCGAACTCTCTTGCAAGTTCGTATACAAGTCATGTCCGGAGGGTGAAGTAAGAGTATCTCCCCACTTGGTCACCGGTAAATTAAAGTCGCCAAAAATTACGGTATCTTGTGAGTTACTTACATCTGCAATTTGTTCGTAAATTTTTCGGTCAGTTTGCACTGATTGAGCTGGAGGTCTGTATATTAATGCAAGTATTATTTTTGTACCTTTATTATTCTTTATTAGCACAAAAGATGCGTCGACGTTCACAATTTGAGGTTTTGACAAGAGGGTAGGGTTAAGACTTTCTTTGATATAAAGTAAAACGCCACCTCCATTTCGATTTATTCGGCTTTTCTCAAACATTACATAACCGGGAAGTGAATACTCTGCTAAAAAGTCTCTATCTTCTGTATTGAGCCAAGATTCTGTTATGCCAATCACATCATAATTTTCTGTAAACACTAGCTCCTCTAAATCTGAAAATTTATTGCGTATGCTACGAGCGTTTGCATAGAAAACCTTTAAATTTGTTATTTTAGAACTCACGGAACGCTCTTTAATAATATTTTTGGTTCTTGTCGGATCTACATTTATGTTCATGGCTGTCCTCGGTCCTCGCTGTCTTCGGCCCTTATCGCTGGTGGTCCTCGGTTGCCTCTGTTTTTTTCTTGAGTGAGTGAAGTAGAGGTGCAGTTAGTGGAAGAGTGAGTGAGTGAATTAGAGGTGCAGTAAGTGGTAGATTGAGTGAGTGAAGTAGAGGTGCAGTTAGTGGAAGAGTGAGTGAGTGAAGTAGAGGTGCAGTTAGTGGAAGAGTGAGTGAGTGAAGTAGAGGTGCAGTAAGTGGTAGATTGAGTGAGTGAAGTAGAGGTGCAGTGGGTGGAAGAGTGAGTGAGTTAAGTGGATGAGAGTAGAAGAGATATACAGTAGGTAGCATTAAGGGGAGATGGGCCGTATTTTGTTCTGTTTCTAATAATTGAATTATTCCTTCATTTCTTAGTTTTCTCGCGATGCATAATCTAATTGGGCCATTTTAATTAAGTCTTTATCTGGTTCAGTCGTACAAAGCAAAATTTGAGTGATTGCCTATAATTGTATTTCTGTTGCATTATTTATCACATATTTAATTATACAGTGAATTGCCAAGTTTACTCGCAGTATTATTGAATACTGGAGAATTCGCCCCGCTTTGAGAAGTCGCCCCGTTAATGTCCCCCCTCCCCCTAAAGGGGTACTGAAGAATTCCCTCTCTATTCATCTCTCTAACCTAACCAAACCTAACCCAACCTAAGCTAACCTAACCTAACCTAACCTAACCTAACTCAACCCAACCCTAACCTAACCTAACTTAACCTTACCCTAACCTAACTTAACCTAACCTAACCTAACATAAGAACATAAGAAAATGAGAGTCTGCAGAAAGCCGATTGGCCTAAGCAAGGCAGATCCCTGTCCCACACAACCCCAATTACGAAGCCCAATTATAGGCTGAACACTCTAATACCCTGAGGATCATCTTACCAAAACGGTTAGAGATTAACGCAGGATTACGGGGTCTGCAGAGCGCTGATTGGCCCAACCCTGCTGATCCCCCTTCACACCCAAACCTTCTCGTCCATATGCTTATCCAATTTTATCTTAAAGCTCCCTACCGTTTGTAATCCCACTATAGTACTTGGTAGACCATTCCACCCATCTACAACTCTGTTACCAAACCAATATTTGCCTATATCTTTTCTGAAACGAAATTTATCTAATTTGAAACCATTGGTACGAGTTCTTTCGCTATCACTGAGCTTTAGTACATTTGTCATGTCCCATTTGTTAATCCCACTAACCCACTTGAACACCTCTATCATATCACCTCTAACTCTGCGTCTCTCTAACGAATGTAAGTCTAATTTTTTCAACCTTTCTTTATACGGAAGATTTCTAATATTATGGATAATTTTTGTCATTCTACGTTGTACTCTCTCCAATGAATCTATGTCCATTCTGTAATAAGGACACAAAAATTGAACAGCATAATCCATATGGGGTCTCACTAATGAAAAGTAAAGTTTTAAGATAACATCAGCAGTTCTGTTACTCACACCCCTAGAGATGAACCCGAGAATCCTGTTTGCCTTGTTTCGAACGCTTATGCACTGTTTTCTAGGCTTCAAATCATTGCTAACAAACACACCTAGATCTTTCTCACAATTCGAGTTTTCTAATTCCATATTAGCTAGTTTATATTTAATATTTGTATGCATCTTCCCTATCTTTAATACCTTGTATTTGTCAATGTTAAACTTCATCTGCCAATTTACTGACCATTCGTGTAAGGTATCTAGATCCCTTTGGAGGCGCTCTATATCTCTATCTGAATCAATTGTTCTCCCCATTTTGGTATCGTCTGCAAATTTACTTATCCTACTAGTTATACCTAAATCAAGGTCATTTATGTATATAACAAACAACAGAGGACCTAATACAGATCCCTGGGGGACACCACTTTTGACTGCTCCCCATTCTGACTTCGTACCATTTATGCTGACTCTCTGCTTCCTACCAATTAGCCATGACCTAATCCATCCCAACAACGCCCCACCTATTCCATGCGCCTCAACCTTTCTCATCAATCTCTCATGGGGGACTCTGTCGAAAGCTTTACTGAAATCTAAATATATTATATCATATGACTTGTCATTATCTACTGCTTCATATACCTCTGAGAAAAAACTAAGCAAATTAGTAAGGCAAGAACGTCCCTGAGTGAATCCATGCTGAGAAGAATTTATTAAATTAAATGTATCTAAGTGGTTTCTAATTTTACTAGCAATAATTGACTCTAGTAGCTTTCCTATGATTGATGTAAGACTAATGGGACGGTAATTGGATGCTATTGATTTGTCACCTTTTTTGAAGATCGGAACTACGTTTGCAAGCTTCCAAGCTTCTGGAACTATACCTGTCTCTAATTACTTGTTAAATAGAAATGTTAATGGGTAACTTAACTCATCCCTACATTCTTTTAATACTCTAGCATGTACCTCATCAGGACCAGGCGATTTATGAGGTTTCAGTCTGTCAATTTCCTTAAGCACATCATTTCTACTTATAGTAACCGTACTTAACCTATTTTCTATACTATCGCTATATACCTTACGGACTTCTGGAAACTGTGCCAAATTTTCATTAGTGAAAACGGAAAGAAATTGACTATTTAATGTACTGCACATTTCTAAATCATTTTCTGTCATTTCTCCTATCGAAGTTTTAAGGGGACCAATTACATCTCTAACCTTGGATTTATATAGTTGGTAAAAAGCTTTAGGATTATTTTTTGAGTCATTGGCAACCTTAATTTCATAATTTCTTTTTCTTTCCTAATATCCTTTTTTACCTGTCTTGATAGATTCTGATAGTAAGCAAGTAGGTGAATTTCGCCTTTCCTAGTTTTTCTATATATTCCTCTCTTTTGTCCTAGAAGATCTAATAGTCTATTATTCATCCATTTGGGTTGGTTCTGTGTTGATCTAAATTTTCTTTTGGGGATGTATTTATTTTATGGTGGTGGGCTGACCCTTTGTCAGAGTGAGGGTTGGTGTCCTCTACTTCCCATAGCCCCTTCTATCTTTTTCTCCTTCTGCATCTCTAATTTTTTCAAATGGCGTACGGATGCGGCGACCCCAACGCCCGCCACTTTCTGGTGAAGGTAGCCTCCTCTGTGGTGGAGGGTTGAGAAATTTCCACCACCGCTTTTCTCCGGCGAGACGTAGAAGTCGGCTAAAGGGGATCGGGGGCGGGGGGCCTGGTATCCTTCTCCCCTTAAATAAATCTACCAAAAAAACGAGACAGAGATAGAGGCGAGGGAACGCGTTCGTGGTCCCGGACCCTAAGAATAGGAGCTTTGAATGTGCGTGGATGTAGTACGAATGAGAAGCGAGAGGATATTGGAAGGTTATTTGAAAGAAGGATGTATGATGTCCTTGCACTGAATGAAACAAAGATGAAAGGAGAGGGAGAAGTGGATTTTGGAAACGTGATAGGTAGAAAGTCTGGAGTAGACGAGGGAGTCAGGGGGAAAGAAGGAGTGGCTATTATTGTGAAGGAGGAGTTGAGAGAGTTTATAAAAAGAGTGGAAAGAGGTGTCATCAAGGCTAATGTGGGTGAGAATGCGGTTTAAGGGTGAAAGGTGGGTTTTTGTAAGTGCGTATGGACCAGGAAGTGAAAGAGAGTTAGACGAGGTAGAGGGTTTCTGGGAGGATTTGAGAGATTGTCTACAAGGGTTTGATGAAAATGAAAATGTTATAGTTTTAGGGGACCTAAATGCTAGGGTAGGAAATGAGCCTGTTGAGGGAGTCATCGGTAGTTTTGGTGTGGATGGTGTAAACGAGAGTGGAGAAAGACTGAAAAATGTATGTGAAGAGTGTAGATTGAGTGTAGGTAATACGTTCTTCAAAAAAAGGCGTATACACAAGTACACCTGGCATAGACTTGTGAGGGGAGAGATTGTAGAGAGGTCATTGATGGATTATGTGCTGGTGACAAGGGAAAGATTGTGTAGACTGCTGGATGTGAATGTGATGAGAGGTGAGGCGGAGGGTATGTCAGATCATTACCTGGTGGAGGGAAAGCTAAGAGTTAAGAGTTACAGGAGAATAAGAGACAAGCGTGAAGTAAGAGAGGTAATAAAAGTTAGTGAGTTAGAGAAGAGTGAAAAAGAGAGGGAGTACAAGGAAAGACTAAATGAAAAGTGGATGGAAGTGAGAGAGATGGAAGAGAGAGAAGTAGAGGTTGAATGGCAACAGTTTAAGGAAGGAGTGAAAGCAAGTGCAGAGGTAGTATGCGGCAAAAGGAAAGTAGGAGGCAGAGGTATCAGGAAGGGAAGCGAGTGGTGGAATGATACGGTGAGAAAGGCAGTTGAGGAGAAGAGACAGTGTTTTGAGAGGGTTTTACAGGATGGTAGTGTTGAGGTATGGGAGAGGTACAAGGAGAAAAGGAGAGAGGCAAAACGGAAAATTAGAGAAGCGAAAAAAGATGCAAACGAAAGGTGGGGCCAAAGGCTGAGTGAGAATTTTGAAGAACGAAAGAAGATGTTCTGGAAGGAGGTAAATAATAAGAAGGAAAGGAGGACAAAAGAGGGAAGAGTCAGTGAAAGATGAAAATGGAGAATTACTAGTGGAACCAGTTGAAGTGAGGAAAAGATATGCCGAGTATTTTGAATCTTTGTTAAATACAAGAGATGGAAGAGAAGCAGTGATTGAAGCAGAGGTGGATGGAGATAGGTTACCCAGGCCACCCAGGTGGCAGGGAATGAATGAAAGGATTGAGGAAAATGAGGTGAAAGAAGCAGTGAAACAAATGAGAGCGGGAAAAGCAGAAGGTTTGGATGGTATTGCTGTGGAGTGTATAAAGAAGGGTGGAGATGTGATAATAGATTGGTTGGTGAGACTTTTCAACGTGTGCTTTGTTGTGTCAAGGGTACCAATAGACTGGAAGAGTGCATGTATTGTGCCGTTGTACAAGGGGAAGGGAGATCGGCAGGAGTGTTCAAGTTATAGAGGTATTAGTTTATTGTCAGTGGTTGGAAAGCTGTATGGCAGGGTGTTGATAGAGAGGATAATAAAGTGTACGGAAGTTGCAATAGGAGAAGAACAGTGCGGTTTTAGGAGGGGAAGAGGGTGCGTGGATCAGATGTTTGCAGTAAGACAGTTATGCGAGAAGTATTTAGAGAAGCATAAGGAGATATTTTGGGCTTTTATGGACTTGGAAAAAGCGTATGATCGTGTGGACCGTGAAGCAATGTGGAAGGTGTTAAGGATTTATGAAATAGGAGGAAATTTGTTAGAAGCAGTTAAGAGTTTTTATGAAGGGAGCAGAGCATGTGTGAGAGTAGGAAATGGTGAGTTGAGTGAATGGTTTGAGGTAAAGGTAGGTTTGCGACAGGGTTGTGTAATGTCACCATGGCTGTTTAATATGTTTATGGATGGTGTGGTGAGGGAGGTGAAAAGGAGAACTATGGGAAGAGGATTGGGTTTAGTAGGAAAGAATGGTAGAGATTGGGAGTTGAATCAGTTGCTGTTCGCTGATGACACAGCATTGGTGGCGGATTCTGATGAGAAACTGCAGCGGGTAGTCAAAGAGTTTGGTGTGGTTTGTGGAAGGAGGAAACTGAAGGTGAACGTCAATAAAAGTAAAGTAATGGTGTGTAATAGGGGAGAGCATAGGGTGAATCTAGATGTGAGGCTGGATGGGGAAATATTGGAACAAGTAGAGTGCTTTAAATATCTAGGAGGAACGATAAGCAGGAGTGGAGGTATGGAAGTGGAGGTAAAACAGAGAGTGTGTGAAGGAAGGAAGGTTTTCGGAGCAATGGGAAGTATGTGGAAGACGAGAAATCTCGGAGTGAAAGTAAAAAGTGCACTGTATCAAGGAATTGTTGTGCCAACAGTGATGTATGGGGCTGAGACATGGGCTCTGAAGAAAAAGGAGAAAAGAGGGCTGGATGTGATGGAGATGAGCTGCTTGAGGAGTATGTGTGGAGTTACTCGTACAGACAGATTGAGGAATGAAGAGATACGTAGGAGAGTGGGGCAGCAGGAACATTTGTCAGCCAGAGTGGACAGAAGGGTGCTGAGCTGGTATGGTCATGTTGAACGAATGGGAGATGAAAGGCTTACAAAAAGAATATGTGAGTCAGGTACAAGGGGAGATAGAGGGGCAGGAAGACCCCCATTGAGATGGAGAGACTGTGTAAGAAAGGCTTTGGATGATAGAGGAATGACTATAGATCAGGCAGGGGAAGTGGTGGTGGACAGGAGTGAATGGAGAATGCTTGTGAATAGTTGAGTGAACACGTGGTCATTTGGAGTAAGGGGTCGGGCGCAAGTTCGACTAGATAATAGTCCATCAGGTGCCTGGCCCGGGGGAACGATTAATATGAAGGGTGTGCCTGGAAGTGTGGTGGGAGGGCTTGTGGCTTTGGCTCCGCTGCATGTCTGCCTGCCGAGATCGGAACCTCTCCGGGTGGTCAGGGGCCGGGGGAGTGCTGGAGCGACCTGGGTAACCCTGGTCTCTGGGTCTTCTCCTGGGTGACCTGGATGTGTGTGAGTTTGTGTTTTTTATCTGTGTTTATTTTTTGTTTTATGTTGTTTTTGTGTTTTCCCTGTTCTTGCTCTGTCTTGAGTCGGCTACCCCCAAAATGGGGATTGGGCCTGAGCATATAGATAGATAGATATATATATATATATATATATATATATATATATATATATATATATATAGTATATATACTGTATATATATATATGTTCTTTCTCTCTCTCACACATTCTCTCTCTCTCTCTCTCTATCTATCTATCTATCTATCTATTTACCCCTCTACATATCCTTCTCCATTTCTATATTCCCACCCCCGAGACGTGTAACTGAGGGCACTGAATATTCTGACCACATTGAGGGAAAGTCTTGCAGGTATAAAACGGCTCCCCCACGAAAAGCAGGGCCGATCTTTTTCTGTTTCAACGTGGCCCCTCTTGTTTTCTTGCTTTGCTGTTTTCTTTTGCCATTCCTGCTTTTGTTTTGCCTTACTTTTGTTTTTCTGTTATTTTTTGTTCAACCTTCACTCTTGTTTTCTTGCTTTGCTTTTTTATTTTTTGTTGTTATCATTGTTTTCTTTGTTGTTGTTGTTGTTCCCCAGGCTGTCTGGCCGAACAGCCCCAAGGTCTCGAGCAAGGCCAAGGCCATAAACGAGCGCCCCCACAAAACCCTCCCTGCTTACCACTAACAAAGCCCGGGGTGACCGAAGCCACTCCAAGGCAGGGAGCTGAGGAGGGTGCGGAAACACCCGGGAAACCAAAACCTCACCCAAGGCCCTGTGCCCCTCAGTAATTATGAAGGGAAAGTTGAGGGGCAAGGGAAAAATGTGACGCTTTGGATCCCAATCTACCAACGGAAAAGACGCCGTCACTTGAGATCTAGAAGATATATAAGTAAAAGGAACAGTCAGAGTAAGCTATGGGTATGGCAGAGAACGCTCAGCTCTCACTCTGATAGACCAGCTCATCACCATTCTTTGTTCAACCATTTTGTTTGCCTTACTTTTGTTTTTCTGCATATTTTTTCAACCTGGCCTCTTATTTTCTTGCTTTGCTGTTTTTGTTTTGCCATCCCTTCTTTTGTTTTGCCTTATTTTTGTCTTTTTGTCATTTTCTGTTTAAACCTGTCCTCTTGTGTTCTTCATTTGCCAACCATTGTTTTGTTTGCGTTACTTTTGTCTTTCTGTCATTTCCTGTTTCAACCTGTCCTTGTTTTCATTCTTTGTTGTTTTCTTTTGCCAACCATTGTTTTGTTTTGTCTTACTTTTGTCTTTCTGTAGTGTTTTTTCCTTACCAATCTTGTTCTTTTGTTTTTTCCATTTTGCCTACCATTCATATAGTGTCCTTATTTGTCTTTATCTGTTTGTTAATCTGTGTCCAACCATTATCTCATTTTCTCATTATCTCATTATCTCATTTTCTTGTTTTTGCCTAGATTTAATTTGTCAACAATTACCCCAGAGCTAATTGTATGTCCTTCCTAAGCTATATGAAATCGTCTAATGTGTACAGGAATAATTATAATAACAGATAACTGCCATGTTACTGAAAAGGTAAACTAGCCACTCATATATACATCCCATGTCTCTTATCTCTTAAGGGAGCCCACCTCGCTTTTTTTCTCTCTTTCTCTCCCTCTCTCTCTGGCTTGTATCCATTCGGCCCCATTCAGCCTACTGTTTTAAAACGTTTACCCCCATCCAGGTGTCAATATTTTCCTGACGAGCGGTAGCGAGCCAGCATACATATATTTTTTTGTTTGACAGCAAGCTAAATTTGTAATTTTTCGATAGAAAAATGTGTCCGGCGAAGCCGGATTTCTCCATACAATGCTGGCTCGCCATCGCTCGCCAGGAAGAAATCGACACCTGGATGGGGATAACCGTCTCAAAACAGTTGTCTGAATGTGGCCGAATGGTCTCAAGCCAGGGAAAGAGAGAAAAGGAGAGAAAGATAAAAAAAAAAAAAAACGGTGACCCCCCTTAACCCTAAACATCAGAAACACGCCAATATATATACACCCTTGTCATTTACTACCAGACACACGTATCCCTGCCACACCATCATCTTTGCCATCTACCCCTTTGTCTCCATCATCTTTGCCAATCTGCCATCTACCCCTTTGTCTCCATCATCTTTCGGTACCACCCTGACAAATATTTCACCTTTATCCCTGCCATTTGCCCCCCTGATGCACGACTTTCTGCCACGCTACTTTGTCAACCTTTCAACTACTACTTTCCCTGTTAATAACCGTATTTGTACATTGCCACCTTAACACCTTCTGTCTGCCACACTAACCATCTGCCACACTAACCAGCTGCCGCACTAACCACCTGCCACACTAACCACCTGCCACACTAACCAGCTGCCACCCCGTAATTGGTAGCTGGAGGCACATGATGAACGGGCTAGGCTGGGGAGGGGAATGTGACTGGTGGTGGTGGTTGGGGTGGTGGTGGAGGGGAATGTGTAATTTGGTGGTGGGGATGGTGGTGGAGGAGAATGTGTCAGGTGGTGGTGGTGGTGGTTTGGGTGGTGGTGGAAGGGAATGTGTACTGTACAGTAGTGGTGGTGGTAGTGGTTGGGATGGTGGTGGTGGGGAATGTTTCAGGTGGTGGTGGTGGTGATGCAGGTGGTGGTGGAAGAGGTGGTATTAGCCTGCTCATGGTACGCTAGGTCTCGCTCTCTCTGTCTTCTGTCTCACTCTCTCTCTTTCTCACACTCTCTCTCTCTCTCACATACACACACACTCTTCCATCACCTCCTTCGCCCTTTCCTTCCCTCGTATTTACTTGTCATTTGCACACCACCCCAACCTCCTCCTCCTCCTTCACATTTCTCTCCTTCGCCACAATCCTTCTTTTGGCTTCCTTCATAGTGCTTTATTTCCCTCATTCCTATATTCCCTTCCTTCATTTCTATCCTTCCTCGCCATATTCCTTCTTTTGGCTTCCTTCATAGTGCTTCATTTCCCTCCTTTCTATATTCCCTTCCTTCATTTCTCTCCTTCTTCGCCATATTCCTTCTTTTGGCTTCCTTCATAGTGCTTTGTTTCCCTCCTTCCTTCACCTTCGTTCACATTTATTTCCTTCGTAGCCCCAATCCTTCGTTTGACCTCCATATTGCCTGATTTTCCTTTCTTCCGTTTGTGTATAGTTCTTGTTTCATTATCCTATCGAGTATAACAAATATATACATTACGCATGTTGGTGTTTACATTTCCATTAACCCCTTCTGTACCGGCGACGTCTTTTTCATTTTATGCTAGCTATATTTTGACGATTTTGTGAAATTTAAAAAGGATTTGAGGTAGTGAAAGGGGTTATGGGAGATAGTTAGATGCTTGTAAATTGTTGGAGGCCCTTTTTTAAACTGAATTAAATCGTTGAATAGTAGCCATAATTAAGTTATAGGACGTCGCCGGTACAGAAGGAGTTAAACATACCAGCTCTGGATCTTCTTATAGCTAGCCTAGAACCCCCCCCCCCCCCCACACACACACACATTTCTTTATATTCACACATGTCAGCCCTATTCAGCTCCTCACGTGTTTGTTGTACTCTCTCTCTCTCTCTCTCTCTCTCACTCTCACTCACTCTCACTCTCTCTCTCTCTCTCTCTCTCTCTCTCTCTCTCTCTCTCTCTCTCTCTCTCTCGCTCTCTCTCGCTCTCTCTCTCTCCACCCTGGTTCCCTGGCCCCACTAATTATTTAACTTAAAACTTAAACTCGTCTTTTATTTCTTCAGCCGTTTACTTTTTATTGTCGTGCTTCCATTTTCTTTCTTTCTCCTGCACCTCCTCCTTTTCTTTATTACTTTAGTTTTTACTTTTACATTTCTCCTCCTCCTCCTATTCTACCTTCACCACCACCACCACCACCACCACTTCCTCCTCCACCACCACCACCAATATCACCACCTCCACCACCACCACCACTACCACTTCCTCCTCCACCACCACCAATATGACCACCACAACCACCACCACTTCCTCCTCCTTCACCAAAATCACCACCATCTCCACCTCCTCCTCCTCCACCACTACAGCCAGCTGATTATCCGGATTTAATTAATAATCAGCCTCATTCATTACAACTGCCTCAGTCTTCATTTGTTTCTTCTTCATATCTGTGTTCCTCTTTTTATTTCTCCCATCCAATTCCTCCCACTCTTCTCCCCTCCTCCTCCTCCCCCTCTCCCCTCCTCGTCCTCGTTCTTCTCCCCTTCCCCCCTTTCCTCTCCTTCTCCTCCTACTTATTCCCCCCATTCCTTCTGCTGCTACTCCCCATCCTCCCCTTCTCCCACTCTCCTGCCATTCCACCTTCTCTACCTCCTTCCCCTACCACTCCCCATCCTCATCCTACTCCTCCCCTCCCCCTCCTCCCACTATTCACTCATTCTTTCCGTCTTTTTCCTCCACTCATTCACGCGACTGACATCTCTTAATTTTCCCAGCGCTCTCTCTCTCTCTCCTTCTTCTTCTTCTTCTTTATTAAACTTTCTTCCGTTTCTATTTCCTGTTATCTTTATTCCCTTTCTTGTCCACTTCTCCCTTCATCTCCTCATTTTCCTGTTCTATTTCTTGTTCTTCCTCTTCCATGTTCTTGTTATTGTTTTTTTTTACTTTTTGTTTGTTATATATGTGCACTTCATTATTCACTTTCTTAGTTTTCTTTTTTGTTTTGTTATCGTTTTTCCCTCTTTCACTTCTTTCTCCTCTTTTCCCCCTCTTCTCTTCTTCCTCCTCCTCCTCCTCTTCCTCTTCCTCTTCCCTTTGTTCCTCCTTCCTCCATAGCCTCCTCTTTCTCTCCTTATTCTTCCTCCTCCTCCTCCTCCTCTTCCTTTGTTCCTCCTTCCTCCATAGCCTCCTCTTTCTCTCCTTATTCTTCCTCCTCCTCCTCCTCCTCCTCCTCTTCCTTTGTTCCTCCTTCCTCCATAGCCTCCTCTTTCTCTCCTTATTCTTCCTCCTCCTCCTCCTCTTCCTTTTGTTCCTCCTTCCTCCATAGCCTCCTCTTTCTCTCCTTATTCTTCCTCCTCCTCCTCCTCCTCCTCCTCCTCTTCCCTTTGTTCCTCCTTCCTCCATAGCCTCCTCTTTCTCTCCTTATTCTTCCTCCTCCTCCTCCTCTTCCTTTTGTTCCTCCTTCCTCTATAGCCTCCTCTTTCTCTTCTTATTTCCTTCCTCCTCCTCCTCCTCCTCCTCCTCCTCCTCTTCCCTTTGTTCCTCCTTCCTCCATAGCCTCCTCTTTCTCTCCTTATTCTTCCTCCTCCTCCTCCTCTTCCTTTTGTTCCTCCTTCCTCTATAGCCTCCTCTTTCTCTCCTTATTCTTCTTCTTCCTCCTCCTCCTCCTCCTCCTCCTCCTCCTCTCCTCCTCTTCCTCCTTCTCCTCCTCCTCTTCCGTGCATGCCCGAGACTGACATGTCTTAATTTTCCTCTGCCTTTCCTCTGCTCATATACCGACATGTTTTTGTTTTTCGTTTTTTTTGCTCCATTATCTCATTAACCTCATTATTTACCAAATGATTTTCTTTTCTTTCTTTCTTACCACCTTCTTTTCGTTGTTATTCTTCTTATTATTGTTTACTCTTCTCCTTGACTGATGTTTATTTTATTTGTTGTTTTAGGCCACAGCGAAGAAAGTCACTGCGGGAGGTAGTGTGCTTGTGACTTTGTGTGTGTGTGTGTGTGTGTGTGTGTAGTTGTTGTTGTTGTTGTTGTTGTTGTTGTTGTTGTTGCTGGGAGTATAATAATTAAACTATACATTAATTTTGTCATCACTAATTTTTAGAAATAACTCATATTAATATTATAATTATATTTTCGATTTATCTTCCCTCTATTCCAGTTCTCGTTTTTATATTGCGTTTCTGTTCACTTTTTTTATTTTTTTTTTTTTTTATTTTTTTTGCTCTTACCTTTATTATTCAATCATCTTTATATTTAGTATCATTTACTCTGCATTTCTGTTATTTACATTCATATTCTATTACTTGCTGCTCTCTCTCTCTCTCTCTCTCTCTCTCTCTCTCTCTCTCTCTCTCTCTCTCTCTCTCTCTCTCTCTCTCTGTCTCTCTCTTTCTCCTTGTCTTGTTATTCTATTCTCCCCTTCTTCCTTGCTCTCCTCTTCTTCCCCCGGAGTGACGATCAGCTGTCAGGACCACACTCACTCCGGAATGGGATTATTAACTGGCTGGTTGTGTGTGCTGTCTTTTTCTGTGATGAAGCTTTATCTTTGACGATTATGTTTGACGATTATTACTCTGATGGGACCTTATACTCCTTGTTTTGTTTTTATCTCTCTCAGATCTCTTTGTTTATTCCCCATTTCTTTGTGTTCATTCATCTTCTCTTATGTACTTTGTGTTCTTTTTATTTAGCCTCCATTTCTTATTATTTAGTCTCCTTTTCTTCTTTTTGCTCTCATCTTCTTCTTCCCCCGGTGGGACGATCAGCTGTCCGGACCACACACACTCCGGAATGGGATTACTGGTTGTGTGTGCGTGTGTGCGTGTGCGCGCGCCGGGCTGTGTGTGCTGTGACGCTTCCTTAGAGCTGCTGTGAGAGCTTTTAGCATTTTTATTTACTCCTCATTTTAATTGGTGTTTTTTTTCATTTACTCTCCATTTCATTGTATTTAGTGTCTTTTTGTATTTACTGACAATTTCTTTTTCGATGTTTTTACTATGTTTCTCTTATTTACTATGCATTTCTTATTGTTTACTCTAATGTTCTCTTATTTACTCTTCTGTTTCTATATTTACTCTCATATTTTCTCTTATTTACTCGTCTGTTTCTATATTTACTCTCATATTTTCTCTTATTTACTCTTCTGTTTCTATATTTACTCTCATATTTTCTCTTATTTACTCTTCTGTTTCTATATTTACTCTCATATTTTCTCTTATTTACTCTTCTGTTTCTATATTTACTCTCATATTTTCTAATTCATGCTCGTCTGTTTTATATATACTCTCATGTTCTCTTATTTACTCTCCATTTATTTACTCTCCATTTATTTACTCTCATGTTCTCTTATTTACTCTCCATTTATTTACTCTCATGTTCTCTTATTTACTCTCCATTTATTTACTCTCCATTTATTTACTCTCATGTTCTCTTATTTACTCTCCATTTCCTTTAACTTAATCTCATCTTCTCTTCTATACTCTCCGTTTATTTACTCTCCATTTATTTACTCTCATGTTCTCTTATTTACTCTCCATTTCCTTAACTTAATCTCATCTTCTCTTCTATACTCTCCATTTATTTACTCTCCATTTATTTACTCTCATGTTCTCTTATTTACTCTCCATTTCCTTTAACTTAATCTCATCTTCTCTTCTATACTCTCCATTTATTTACTCTCCATTTATTTACTCTCATGTTCTCTTATTTACTCTCCATTTCCTTTAACTTAATCTCATCTTCTCTTCTATACTCTCCGTTTATTTACTCTCCATTTATTTACTCTCATGTTCTCTTATTTACTCTCCATTTCCTTTAACTTAATCTCATCTTCTCTTCTATACTCTCCATTTATTTACTCTCCATTTATTTACTCTCATGTTCTCTTATTTACTCTCCATTTCCTTTAACTTAATCTCATCTTCTCTTCTATACTCTCCATTTATTTACTCTCCATTTATTTACTCTCATGTTCTCTTATTTACTCTCCATTTCCTTTAACTTAATCTCATCTTCTCTTCTATACTCTCCGTTTATTTACTCTCCATTTATTTACTCTCATGTTCTCTTATTTACTCTCCATTTCCTTTAACTTAATCTCATCTTCTCTTCTATACTCTCCATTTATTTACTCTCCATTTATTTACTCTCATGTTCTCTTATTTACTCTCCATTTCCTTTAACTTAATCTCATCTTCTCTTCTATACTCTCCATTTATTTACTCTCCATTTATTTACTCTCATGTTCTCTTATTTACTCTCCATTTCCTTTAACTTAATCTCATCTTCTCTTCTATACTCTCCGTTTATTTACTCTCATGTTCTCTTATTTACTCTCCATTTCCTTTAACTTAATCTCATCTTCTCTTCTATACTCTCCATTTATTTACTCTCATGTTCTCTTATTTACTCTCCATTTCCTTTAACTTAATCTCATCTTCTCTTCTATACTCTCCATTTATTTACTCTCATGTTCTCTTATTTACTCTCCATTTCCTTTAACTTACTCTCATGTTCTCTTCTATACTCTCCGTTTGCTTGTTATTTATTCTCTTCTTCTGTTTCGTGGCACCTTCTTCCCCCGGTGTGACGATCAGCTGTCCGGACCACACACACTCCGGAATAGGATTACTGTGTGTGTGTGTGTGTGTATGTGTGTGTGTGTGTGTGTGTGTATGTATGTGTGTGTGTGTGTGTGTGTGCTGTGATCTGGGCTGTGTGTGTGTGCGTGCGTGTGTCTGTGTGTGTGTGCTGTGATCTGGGCTGCTGTGTGCTGCTGTGACGCTTCCTTATATCGGCCTTAACTTTTTTTCTTTTCTCATTTGTGCTCTTGCTGATCCTCCCTACCCCTTGTTGTGGGAGTGAGATCTGGCTACTGACTGACTCACTCACTGACTCTCTACGTGAATTACTCTCCGCTATGTTCTATTTACTGGTATCTTTATATGTATTCTTGTGTATTGACTAATTTTTTCATTTAGTGTCTTCTTTTTACTTACTCTCCTTCTTTATAATTATGTAGTCTCTCCTTTTTCCTCCTGTGTGTACTGTGATCTGTGCTGTGGCTGCTGCTGGTTGTTCTTTCTTTGCCTGTGGTTAAACCCAGTATAGTCACAAGCTCTACGAAGTGTGGGGTACCAAATGTTTACATTAATTCTTCAACTCACACAGATACTGCCTAATCTCAATAAAATCGTCTAATAAATGCTAGAATAAATCGTCTAATAAATGCTAGAATAAATCGTCTAATAAATGCTAGAATAAATCGTCTAATAAATGCTAGAATAAATCGTCTAATAAATGCTAGAATAAATCGTCTAATAAATGCTAGAATAAACGGAAGAAATGCGTCCAGTTATAAGAAAGAGGAGTTAAAATAATTAATTATAAATACAGTCGTTTCAATTAAACGGTCCACGTTTCTGTTCATAAAAAAATGACCTCGGGTCTTTTCTCTATATTGAATTATGGCTAACAATGTACGATATTTTCAGCTTAGGAAGGACCTCTAGGGATTGAATTAGGTATACACTTTCAAAATTAATCGTTCAACTTGCACAGATCTTGCCTAACATTAATAAAATCGTCTAATGAAGTCCAGAATAAGAAGGAGGAGTTAAGGGGAGATCTCCACTTGAGGGATTTTTTTCTTGACCCCTTTCTCCCTCATGTTTAGCCCCATTGCTTTTGATATTATAAAACGTTTGCCCCATTAGTTTAGCGATTTTAAGAACTTTCACCCCATATTAAGACCTTTCGTGCAATTCAGGTGTCGATTTTATCCTGGCGAGCGATAGCGAGTCTATAATTTAAGAGGAACCGGCCTTCGGCCGGGATATTTTTCTACCGAAAAATGTACAAATTTATCTTGAAAGGGACTCAAGGGGATGTAATTTTAAGCTTGATGGAGGTCTAGGGAACAAACTAAATACCTCCCCTTAAAGTAATTAAAAATACGGTCGTTTCAATTAATCGGTTACCTCCTTGCTGTTCCTAAGAAGAAGTTACCTCGGATCTTTTCTCCGCCGCACAACAGCTCTTTTTTCTTCGCTTTTTCTCTTTTTTTTACCCCTGAGCTGACTGGCTGACTGACGGCTTCTGTGTTGGTGTCTCCTTCTGTCCAGCTCTCTCTTGTGGCTGTCTTCTCTCTCTCTCTCTCTCTCTCTCTCTCTCTCTCTCTCTCTCTCTCCTGTCCACTATTTGGCTTTCTTTTTACGGTTTTGCTTGTGATTGTTGGCTTCTCATCTTGTGTATTTTATTTATGTGTTTGTTGTTTGCTTTTCTCTCTCTCTCTCTCTCTCTCTCTCTCTGTTTTTGTTTTCTTTTCTTGATATTTTATGTATCTATTTTATGGGTCTTGTGGTTCTGCCTCTCTATTTTTTTTTTTTTTTTTTTCCTATTTACTTTTTTCCCGTCTATGTATACGGTTTATTTTGTGTTGGCTTTTCGTTGTATGCGTCTTACTTTTCGTTGTATGCGTCTAACTTTTCGTTGTATACTTCTTACTTTTCGTTGTATGCGTCTAACTTTTCGTTGTATGCGTCTTACTGCTCGTTGTATGCGTCTTACTGTTCGTTGTATGCGTCTAACTTTTCGTTGTATGCGTCTAACTTTTCGTTGTATGCGTCTTACTGTTCGTTGTATGCGTCTAACTTTTCGTTGTATGCGTCTTACTGTTCGTTGTATGCGTCTAACTTTTCATTGTATGCGTCTTACTGTTCGTTGTATGCGTCTTACTTTTCGTTGTATGCGTCTTACTTTTCGTTGTATGCGTCTTACTTTTCGTTGTATGCGTCTTACTTTTCGTTGTATGCGTCTAACTTTTCGTTGTATGCGTCTTACTTTTCGTTGTATGCGTCTAACTTTTCTTATCTATTTGTTTCTTGGTTTCTTGGTTTCTCTCGTTTCAAGTAGCATTTCTATAGTTTTCTTATCTGTGTCTCTGTTTCTTGGTTTCTCTCGTTTCAAGTAGCTTTTCTATAGTTTTCTTATCTGTGTCTCTGTTTCTTGGTTTCTCTCGTTTCAAGTGGCTTTTTCACAGTTTTCTTTGTCTTTTATATTGTCTGTCTTTCATTTGTCTTTTTTTCTCTATTTATATCATTTCCTTCCTTTCTTATCTCTTAACATCTGAGATGGAGCCATTGATTTCGGGGGATGATGAGTGATTGGTGCTTCTGAATGCTTGTGTGTTTGCTTTTCGTGGGCAAACTGTTATGTGTTTTTTTTTCTTTCTCGAGTCTCTTGCTGATCCTCCCTACCCTTTGTGGGAGTAAGGGCTGGCTACTGACTGACTGACTGACTGACTGACTGACTGACTGACTGACTGACTGGCTGGCTGACTGACTGACTGACTGACTGACTGACTGACTGGCTGACTGACTGACTGACTGACTGACTGACTGACTGACTGACTGACTGACTGACTGACTTATCTTTATGTACTGTCTCTTTTCCTGCCTGTTTCCCGAGTTGACTGGTTGACACTATAGGAATGTAAATGTGTTCTGACTTTTTTACTCCAATGTACTATGAAATTGGCTCGCTATCACGCTTTCAATGTAAAGGGCTCTCGTTACAGCAAGCTTTGTCATTTGTATCCTTACACATAAAACACAACTTAGATATACACATTGTTAAGTCATATTTTTCATTGAATGTGTAAATTCTGGCGTGTCTGGTAATGACGTAAATGTGGTCAGTGTGTGTGTGTGTGTGTGTATGTGTGTATTGGTGTGTGTGTGTGTGTGTGTGTGTATTGGTGTGTGTGTGTGTGTGTGTGTGTGCATGCGGGTGTTGATGTGCAGTGTGTGTGTGTGTATGTATGTATGCGGGTGTTGATGTACCGTTCGCATGTCACCCCACCATAAACCAGTGAACCGCAGTGTCGCAGTGGGGGTCAGGCTATTGATGGCCATACACGGGGTTACAAGTATTATGGGTTGTAGGAAGGTACGAACAGGGGGTTACAAGTATTATGGGTTGTAGGAAGGTACGAACAGGGTAATTAACGTGTTCATAATAATATATAATCGCGGTTTTTGACCCCTTGATTACCAGCGACGTGTGATATCTTTTTATTCTAGCTCTATTTAGACAATATTATGCAGCTTAGGAAGGATCTGTGGTAGTTAAAAAGATTGGTTGATATCATTTGAAGCGTTATTATTTCCTAAGCTGAATACAATCGTCTAATAGTTCACAGAATATGATGAACAAGACGTCGCTGGCACTGAACGGGTTAATCGCTTGAGGATAATGACGCATTTTGGCAGTTTATTCTGGTTATTACTAGACGATTTTATTTAGTAAGGGAGATAGCTGCGAGAGTCAACAGGGTTAAAGGAGATGGACTTTACCCCTTTGATTCCTAGAGGTCTTTCCTAAGCTGTGTAAAATGGCATAATAATAGACAGAATAAACTGCTAAAATGCGTCACGATTCTCAAAAGATTAGTGCTGATACATACCTCTTCGAAGCTGTCTCGAGTACAATTGAATACATACCTCTTCGAAGCTGTCTCGAGTACAATTGAATACATACCTCTTCGAAGCTGTCTCGAGTACAATTGAATACATACCTCTTCGAAGCTGTCTCGAGTACAATTGAATACATACCTCTTCGAAGCTGTCTCGAGTACAATTGAATACATACCTCTTCGAAGCTGTCTCGAGTACAATTGAATACATACCTCTTCGAAGCTGTCTCGAGTACAATTGAATACATACCTCTTCGAAGCTGTCTCGAGTACAATTGAATACATACCTCTTCGAAGCTGTCTCGAGTATGCTGTCTCGAGTACAATTGAATACATACCTCTTCGAAGCTGTCTCGAGTACAATTGAATACATACCTCTTCGAAGCTGTCTCGAGTACAATTGAATACATACCTCTTCGAAGCTGTCTCGAGTACAATTGAATACATACCTCTTCGAAGCTGTCTCGAATACAATTGAATACATACCTCTTCGAAGCTGTCTCGAGTACAATTGAATACATACCTCTTCGAAGCTGTCTCGAGTACAATTGAATACATACCTCTTCGAAGCTGTCTCGAGTACAATTGAATACATACCTCTTCGAAGCTGTCTCGAGTACAATTGAATACATACCTCTTCGAAGCTGTCTCGAGTACAATTGAATACATACCTCTTCGAAGCTGTCTCGAGTACAATTGAATACATACCTCTTTGAAGCTGTCTCGAGTACAATTGAATACATACCTCTTCGAAGCTGTCTCGAGTACAATTGAATACATACCTCTTCGAAGCTGTCTCGAGTACAATTGAATACATACCTCTTCGAAGCTGTCTCGAGTACAATTGAATACATACCTCTTCGAAGCTGTCTCGAGTACAATTGAATACATACCTCTTCGAAGCTGTCTCGAGTACAATTGAATACATACCTCTTCGAAGCTGTCTCGAGTACAATTGAATACATACCTCTTCGAAGCTGTCTCGAGTACAATTGAATATTCTTTGTATTCATTCACACGATATTTGTATTTCGGAGGTTCCTTTAACCCCTTCTGTACCGGCGACGTCTTTTAATATTATTCTAGCTATATTTAGACGATGTTATGGTGTTTAAGAAGGATTTGTGGTGTAAAAAGGGTAAAGTGAGATAGTTCGAAGCCTGTTAATCACTGGAGGCCCTTTTAAAACTGAATAAAATCGTCGTATAGTAGCCATAATAATGTTTGAAACACATCACCGGTACAGAAAGGGTTAATTTTGTCGTGGCTTCCAAGTGTATGAGCATTAACGCATTGAGTACCAGCGACGTGTGCTATATTTTATTCTAGCTATATTAAGACGATATTATACAGCTTAGGAAGGATCTGTGGTAGTTAAAAGGGTTGGTTGAGATAGTTTGCAGTCTTATTATAGAAAAAGGTCCTTCCTAAGCTGCATAAAATCGTCTAATAGTGGTCAGAATATGATGAAAAAGACTTCCCTGGTACTGAATGGGTTGATGACCTCGATTGTACCTTCATAGAGGCATACGAATTGACGGATAGACAGATAATTAGAGGTCCTGAGGCTATGACGGTAGGAGAGACAGTAAGGGAATGGACAGATAATTTGACATCCACTTGCCTTACTCCGTCACATTATTTTCACAATTTTGATGACGACACTGAATAACTGGTGAAAGTAATAGTTAAATATGTCTAATCCTTCACCATCTCTCTCTCTCTCTCTCTCTCTCTCTCTCTCTCTCTCTCTCTCTCTCCCTTTATTTTCTTCAGTACGATGGCGTCGTTCTCTTTTATTCAAGTTATAGTAGACGATTCTATTTAGCTTATGGAGTATCTGTGGCAGTCAGAGGATTATTTGCGATACTTTGTGCATGTTGTATTCCCAGAGGTCCATCCTAAGCTGAATAGAAAGGTTTAGTGTTAGCCAGAATTAATTGGACAGACCCAAGACCTGGACCCAGATTCACTAACGCTCGTAGCGTGCGATGTCGTACAGCAACCTACGATCGTTCCTAAGGGAGTGCGGAAGGTGTATTCACGAACGCATCGTTGAGCTCCCTTACGGCTCCCTTTCGGTTATTTTCACCGAGGCTTCTCTTGACCAATCAGGCGCTTGGCCTTTGTAAATAAACAATATGTCACCCACATGACCGAAGCGCCAAGAAGAACCTAATATACTTTAATTTATGAGCTTGTCATTGTTTAGCATGGCCAATTCGATCCACCACAGCCAACAGGAAGAAGAATAGAGTATCTTGTGAATTGATGATAAGAAATTAGCCTAGTTAGGCTACAGGGAAGCCTGTTAGTGGCCCAAGTTAAAGGATTTTCGACGGATTGATCATTGATAATCATATGTTAGGCTAGTTGGGAGTGTATTATTTATACCTTAACCACAGTATATTGTTCTACTTTACCATGTCTACACCTAGACAGGGCGAGCCAAACCAAAATGCCAGACTTTACTATGTCTATGCCTACACAGGCAGTTCTAGCCAAGCCAAAATGCCAGATTTAGCCTAGGCCTAATTTTTCAAAATAGGCCTAGGGTAATTTTTTTGTATTCACAACACCTCAAGGCCTATCTACCTTTTCAAAATAGGCCTAGCATAGGCCTCCTCAATCTATTATCCAACAGTTGGCCATGGGAAATAATAATAGGTTGAGGGGGGCTTTGTCCCCCTCACCTCCCATGACTTATTGCCATCATCAAATATATTACCAGCATGGGACTAATAACAGCTAGTTAACAATGAGGACGGTATGCCTGCAAACACCATCTTAACCTGCTAGGCTTCTACTTTACCATGCTTAGGCTACACCAAGCTAGGCATTGCTAGCCTAACCAAAATACCATACATAGGCCTAACTTTTCTAGCCTAAATAGCCCTAACTTTTTCAAAATCAACCTAGGTTATATCCTAGGCTAGGCTAAACAAAAATATTCACACCACCATATAGGCTAGCCTATTATTTTTGGTTTAGACTATGCCTAGGGTAATTCTTTTCATAATTTTTTTCCTGTGATACTTTCAAATTTGTTGAGGAAATAGGCTACCCTAATCTAACCCAGCTAGGCATTGTTTGCCTAACCAAAATACCATACATAGGCCTAACTTGTCTAGCCTAAATAGCCCTAACTTTTTCAAAATAAACCTAGGTTATAGCCTAGGCTAGGCTAAACAAAATTATTCACACAACGTTTATTATTTATTCATTTTTTAGGCTAGGCCTAGGGTAATTCTTTTCATCATTTTGTTCCTGTGATACTTTCAAATTTGTTGAGGAAATAGGCTACCCTAATCTAACCCAGCTAGGCATTGTTAGCCTAACCAAAATACCATACATAGGCCTAACTTGTCTAGCCTAAATAGCCCTAACTTTTTCAAAATAAACCTAGGTTATAGCCTAGGCTAGGCTAAACAAAATTATTCACACAGCGTTTATTATTTATTCATTTTTTAGGCTAGGCCTAGGGTAATTCTTTTCATCATTTTGTTCCTGTGATACTTTCAAATTTGTTGAGGAATAGGCTACCATAATCTAACTCAGAGGTGGTGGGGAGTTGGAATAAAACATTTCCGCAATAAATGAGGGTTAAAATCTACTAATGGTAGGCTACGTGTTGTCGCAGCACATGAATTTGTGCATCAATTAACCTTCACTAGGTCTAGGCTGGCATATGTAGGCTATTCATAGCTTAATTCGGCCTGTCATAAGACATTAAGGATACAAATATATTCATACTTTGTATTAAATGCCTTAATGGTGTTGTAAACACAAGTTAACAATCATATTGCGCGATTATTGCCTCAATAATGATTTAGTGTGTCATAAAGAGCTATACTGCAGACGAATTTGTTATGGTCGCGGGTTGTGTTATCGATATTTGTGTACCTATATCCGGGTCAAATTCATGTAAGGGTGGTCTAGACCACCCTTAGCGAAAGGGGATTTTAGGGACTTCCTACGATCAAAGATGGCCGCTACGACGCTTCGTGAATACCAGCGTTGAGACGTAAGGGAACGGTAAGGGAGTTTTCGGATCGTACGACCGTTAGTGAATCTGGGTCCTGGACGGGAGAGAAGCTCTGACAGGGTGACAGTAAGAGAGACAGAGGGTAAAGAGACAGAGGGTGAAGGGACAGAGGGAGAGTGGTTCAGACAGGGTGACAGTAAGAGAGACAGAGGGCAAAGAGACAGAGGGTGAAGGGACAGAGGGAGAGTGGTTCAGACAGGGTGACAGTAAGAGAGACAGAGGGTGAAGAGACAGAGGGTGAAGGGACAGAGGGAGAGAGGTTCAGACAGGGTGACAGTAAGAGAGACAGAGGGTGAAGGGACAGAGGGTGAAGGGACAGAGGGAGAGAGGTTCAGACAGGGTGACAGTAAGAGAGACAGAGCGTGACGGGACAGACAGATATAATTACTTACACCAATTAGTGTCGCCGCCGATGTCGTATTTCCGATGAACTTGTAACCCTCGAGAGACATGATTATGATAGACGGAAGTGACGGAGGGACGGGAAGGAGGCTCGGGAAATGGACAGATAATTTAATATCCAGCCGCTTCACTCTGCCAAATTTACCCTTTGAAGATTATGACGCATTTTGGACAATTTCTTCTGGCTATCATTAGAGTGACGATGTATTAAGCTTATGAAGAATCTGTGGGAGTCAGAGGCATAAATGAGTTGGTTTTGACCCGTTAGATTCATAGATGTCCTTCCTAAACTATATACAGTATTATCGTTTTATGATTGGCAAAATAAACTGCTAAAACGCGTCATGATCCTCAATGGGTGAATATTTCTTGCCACGAATAGAGGAACGGATAATAATTAATTTAATTATATTTTACAATTAATGCAAGAGTTTAACGAAGTATGACATCAATTTGAAATACTGCAAATTGGTACTCGAACATTCTGTGTGATATGATAGGCATGCCTGAGAGATGGGCTTGAATTATTCGGAAGCGATATTTCTGTGCGATAGACAGCTCGTGAAAGAGTGAACAGGAATATCGATACCCACTCGTTGGCCGCCTGTTGTCTGTGTACATCACGCTTTGGAATATTGACGATCAATGATATAGATATAGCTATAGTTTAGAATATTGACGATCAATGATATAGATATAGCTATAGTTTAGAATATTGACGATCAATGATATAGATATAGCTATAGTTTAGAATATTGACGATCAATGATATAGATATAGCTATAGTTTAGAATATTGACGATCAATGATATAGATATAGCTATAGTTTAGAATATTGACGATCAATGATATAGATATAGCTATAGTTTAGAATATTGACGATCAATGATATAGATATAGCTATAGTTTAGAATATTGACGATCAATGATATAGATATAGCTATAGTTTAGAATATTGACGATCAATGATATAGATATAGCTATAGTTTAGAATATTGACGATCAATGATATAGATATAGCTATAGTTTAGAATATTGACGATCAATGATATAGATATAGCTATAGTTTAGAATATTGACGATCAATGATATAGATATAGCTATAGTTTAGAATATTGACGATCAATGATATAGATATAGCTATAGTTTATTGACGATCAATGATATAGATATAGCTATAGTTTAGAATATTGACGATCAATGATATAGATATAGCTATAGTTTAGAATATTGACGATCAATGATATAGATATAGCTATAGTTTATTGACGATCAATGATATAGATATAGCTATAGTTTAGAATATTGACGATCAATGATATAGATATAGCTGTAGTTTAGAATCACGATACAAGGAACTGAGTGACTGATACAAGGCAATTATAAATCGATCTAGTTTTGTCTCAGCTTAACCCTGTCTAGATTGGGTTGGCTTTCTTTGAAAACCCTGTTTCGTCTCAGTAGTTTGACGATTGTAATAAGTTTCACCCAATTGTGTTGACGATGTTAAGACTTTTCAACCCACTCAGGTGTTAAAGTAAGGGAAATCGGCCTTTGCCCGGAAATGTGTCCACCGATTTGTTTTTACATTTAGCTTAAAGGGGAGGGGGGGGGGGGGGGAAAGGGGGCGTATTTCTAGCTTGAAGGGGGCTTGGGTGGTGTGTGTGTGTGTGTGTGTGTGTGTGTGTGTGTGTGTGTGTGTGTGTGTGTGTGTGTAATAATTAACCACAAACTCCATAATAAGCAACTAAGCGTCAGATGAGCTTGTGTTAAATAGTCATATCATCATTATCATCGAAGGGGTGACTTTGGGGTATTTTTGTATGCGTACATACAGTACATACATTCATCAAATTTGAAGACTGAGTGTTCCACACATAAGTGCAGTTTCAGTCTATTGTCCTAATAGCGGCGTTCCAGGCAACCCTGTTAAGGGTTGCTTAACTTGTCAAGTTCTTGGATTTGAGATCGGCACGTATAGTCCGATCCCAGGTCTTCCTCGGTCCACCCCTTGGTGCAGCTCCCTCCACAACCACAGACCTGCATTTGTTCACCCAATTTTGTTCATCCATTCTCTCCACATGTCCATACCATCCCAGTCTACTTGTACGCATCACCTCGCTAATACTCTTTTATACCTAAACGTCTCCTCAGCTCAACATTTGTTATTCTATCCTGTAGCCTGGCCCCACACATCCATCTCACCATTCTCATCTCATTACGCTCCATTCTGTTGACATCCTCTACTTTAACGGCCCATGTTTCTGAGGCAAACGTCATTGCAGTTCTAACACATGAGCCATACACCTTTCCCTTCAGGGGGAGAGGCATTCTTTTCATGGTCAGGATTGGCATCAGTTCTCTGAACTTCCCCCAGCCACACCTAATTCTAGCAACAGTGGCAGCCTCGGCCCCACCACCGGCAGAGATGGTATCTCCTAGGTAACAAAACTTGTTCACCAGCTCCAAAGATTCATTTCCAAAATTCTAGAGAGGAAAATATTTGCAAGTCTGATTATATAATACTGAGCGTGAAGCAAAAAAGACAGACTAAAGAAAGGCTAGAATAATGTGTATGAATGATGTTAAGAGCGATAATATGCCAGTAAGACAGACAGATGATGACAGAATGGAGGACAGACCTATTGGCACCCACCTGTTGCACCGCGTCACGTCACCAGTCTCCGAATATTTGTGTGATTGACACCATTATACCGGTACCTTACGAGTCATGATAGATGGAAGATAGATAGATGGATTAGATAGATAGATAGATAGATGGATAAATATATAGATATTGTTACATAACGTAACAAATAATGAAATACATAATGAAAAATACTGAAACTAATTAAAGTCATGTAGTATTTATAAAGAATTATTATTTAACCGAAGCTTAGTAGGCTATGGTTATGAACCGAATAAGTTATATCTAAAGAAGGACTATTAATTCTATAAAAAGTCTTGAAAGATAAATATTAAAGTAAGAATATTTCTGTCTCTTACCCTTTTTTGAAATGAATAGATAGTTTTCTTCTATGTCCTTTTATTTATATTTAATGTAATTATTCTTGGTTCTTGTCTTACCTTAATAGGATTATATTATTATTATCATCAGGAGTAATATCAAAGTCACATAAAAAGTTAGATATATATTTAATAATTAGTTAAATGTATTTCTTAACCACGTAACATTGGTTTGATTATGAGTAAATAAAGTTACAGGATCGTTTCATAGATTCGATTCAGGTCTCACTCAAATAATATGAAAAGCAAAATATAATATTTTGAAGCAAAAGAATTTTCTTCAGCTTAGGAAATCTCTGTAAGTAATATTAACACAGCCATGTTAGTCTAAGGCGATATTACTAATATGAGACAACAGCATCACCGTACTAAGCACCGTTAAGCAATGTAAGCTTAATTCAAAGAAAAATGAAAGAACTCGTAAGTATTAATATAAAACAATAGTATTACTTTCATCATATCCCAATTACTTAAAGAGTTGCTTTAGTCCACAAGTTAGTCAACTAAAATAGTTAAGTACATAATAATAGCGTTAACGTTACTTCGCAATCAAATAGTTAAGTACACAATAATAGTAGCGTTAACGTTAATTCGCAATCAAATAGTTAAACACATAATAGTAGCGTTCACGTTAATTCCCAATCAAATAGTTAAACACATAATAGTAGCGTTCACGTTAATTCCCAATCACATATCTCACTAACCAACATAACGTAAGTGTTTACACCGAACACACTTAACACACATTTATATAATCTGACTGACAGTCACAATCCCATTATAATACTTCACCCCGTCTTCCTCCAGCTGCAAGTTCACCTTCCCCAACTCCAAATGAGACTGATTTGAATGCCCACAACTCGGGTCTTATATACCAAACAATGATGGTGTAGGAACGAATCAGGAGGCGAGTGATGGTGCGCGCCCCTATCATAGCTCCTCGAGTTGCATAGCAGGTGCCTGGTCCAATCACAGCTCCCGGCGTCGATCATACGTCATAGCATCGTGGCATCGAGGTAGTTTGCAGAGTCCCCTATGACGCACGCAGGTGTGAAGGCTTGTTTGCAGGTATGCGGGCGAGGTAGTTTCCCCACTCGCTTCACCGTTTGGGTAGTTCGGCTCCTTCAACTCTAATTCTAACTCTTAAATTAACATACAGGGCTCCGTATGTCAGACCTCCCCCCTAGAAAAGAGTTTAAGGAGTACAGTACATAATATTAAACAGAATACATAAATAGATTCACCACCAGATTGGCAACAGCAAGATTATAATGAGGATATAATAAGGAAATCACCCAAAGTAGGCAACGTCTCCAGGTACCACATCAGAACATAGCCGGAACGTAGCTGGAGCGTTATTCGAACTGCAAGGCATCTCACAGCTGAAGGCTTAAAAGCGCACTACAAAAGCATGATATTTACCTCGCTACAAGGGAGAGCTAATTGCCAAAATCCTCTCATTAAGTTAAACTTACTGCTGTATGAGGCCAACCTGGTAAATGTAATCTTTAACAGATACGTGAAAGGCAATCGGCTAGCACGTTCTGGACCCCCTTAATATGTTTGACATCCAGGGAGTATTCCTGCAGCAACAAACTCCACCTGGTCAGTCGTTGGTTTTTATTTCGGAACCTATGCAAAAATTTTAAGGGGTGATGGTCAGTATACACAGTGATGGCACCAGAGGCAGATTGCACATAGACAGCAAAGTATTGAAGGGCTAAAATTAATGCTAACAGCTCCTTCTCAATGACTGAATAGTTACGTTGGGCAGAATTTAATTTTTTACTGAAATAGCACACAGGATGCAATACCTCACAGTCGTCTTCCTGGAGCAACACTGCACCAACCCCGGTATTGCTCGCATCCACTGCCAGGGAAAAAGATCTGTTAAAATCAGGAGCTCTGAGTACAGGATAATTAGATAATATATATTTGGTAGCAATAAAGGCCTCTTCACATTCAGAGGACCACACAAACTTCACATCCTTACGGAGAAGATCTGTCAGGGGAGCTGTCAACTTGGAAAAATTTATAATGAAACGCCTATAATAGCCAATCATGCCTAGGTACCTTTGGATACGTTTCTTAGTGCTAGGAGTTGGGAATTCTAGAATAGACTCTACCTTTGCTTGAGGAGGTGCAACCTGCCCCTGACCTACCGTATATCCTAGATACTGGACCGTACTCTTTACAAAGGTGCATTTCTTAAGATTAACCACCAGATTGGCATCAGCAAGATTTAAGAACAGCAATCTAAGTTGGTAAAGATGCTCCTCCCATGACTGTGAAAAGATAAGAATATCATCGATGTAGACAACGCACCCAGGTACCCCTTCAGTCACCAAATTCATGAGGCGCTGGAATGTAGCTGGGGCGTTTTTCAAGCCGTAGGGCATTACGTTACAGCAGAAGGCTTGATTGTTAACTACAAAGCATGATATTTCCCTCGCTCTAGGGGTGAGAGCTACTTGCCAATATCCCTTCATCAAGTCAATCTTGCTGATATAGGTGGCTGTACCAATCTGGTCAATGCAGTCGTCGATCCGTGGCAGTGGGTAGGTATCGTTCTTTGTGACAGCATTGACTTGCCTATAGTCCATACATAACCTATGGCTCCCGTCTGGCTTTGGCACAAGTATGACCGGACTACTCCACTGGCATAAGGCCCTAGTGATCAGTTCATTAGACAACATAAAGTCAAGCTCGACCTGCAGTATACTCCTGCGTTGTGGCGAGACACGGTAGGGGGATAGTTTAATGGGAGTTGCATCCCCTACGTCGATGTCGTGCACGGCCAAAGAAGTGAGCCCTGGAGTATCACGGAACACACTGGGAGACTGAGATAAAACAGAGATTAGTTGGTTCGCTTGATCAGAGGGAAGATGACATAGTTTAGATGGTAATTCCCTCCAAGCCACTGAATTATACTGAAAGTTGGATAGGCTACATGACAAGTCAAAGTCTGCATGGATACCTTCAGGCTCTGGAACAGTCTGTTGCGAGTCAGTAAGAGAACTGAAAACTTCGTCCGCACCAGGCTGTTCACAGGTCCTGACATTCACTGCCACAGTGGGAGAATCTGGAGGAGAGGAATCAGGGGACCTATGGTAGGGTTTCAACATATTTATATGGAATACTTGCGTGGGCTTTCTCCTGTCTGGGGTAGTTACTAGATAATCGGTAATGCTCACCCTCCGAATGATCTTATATGGGCCTCTGAACTTGGCAGATAATGGTTGGCCAAAAAGGGGGAGCAGGACCAAAACCTCATCACCGGGCTGAAACTCCCTCTCACGGGCTTTTCTGTCATACCATTTCTTCATGGAGCTTTTAGCCACGGTCAGGTTTTGAGCGGCAAACTCACATGAGGATCTCAGCCGGGTTTTGAAATCTGAAACATACTTGAGGAGGTTTTGGTTCCCCTCCTGGCCAACTAGGCTATCCTGCAATAGTTGCAAAGGACCTCTTACCTGGTGACCGAAAACTAGCTCATTAGGGGAAAAACCCAGGGATTCAGTTGGAACCTCACGAGTAGCAAATAAAAGAAAAGGTACCCCCTTATCCCACTCAACTCCGGTCTCTGTACAATATTTACGTAACATTCCTTTTAATGTCTGATGATATCGTTCGAGAACCCCTTGACTCTCTGGGTGGTAGGTGCTAGACTTAACATGCTCGATACCCAACTCCTTCAGGGACTGCTGAAAAATGTTAGAGGTAAAATTAGTTCCTTGATCACTTTGCACCTCATGGGGGAAACCCATTCTGGTGAAGAATTTGAGCAGTTCCTTGATGACAGTTGGAGCAGAGGTAGTCCTTAAGGGTATAGCCTCTGGGTAGCGAGTTGCCATGTCCATGATAGTTAATAAATAAATGTTACCTTGGGAAGTCTTAGGCAATGGGCCTACAATGTCCACTACCACCCGAGTAAAAGGATTCTCGAAAACGGGCAAGGGCACCAGAGGATGTACAGGCACCTTCTGATTGGGTTTTCCTGTCATCTGGCAAGTGTGACACACTCTACAACACTCCACTACATCTGCACGCATTCCTGGCCAGTAAAAGTGGGCTCTGATTCTGTCTAGAGTTTTTCTCACACCTAGGTGTCCTGCCAATGGTATACAATGTGCCATTTCCATGATATCTTTACGACAAGGTTTGGGGACTACTACTTGATGGACGTCCCAAGCCCCGTCATCGATTGGTCTGTGTGGCGGTCTCCATCTTCGCCACAATACTCCTCCTTTGAGGTAGAAACATTCACCACCCTCCTTCTCACATTCCTCTTCACTCACGGACCTGGCAGCTAACTCCTTGCATTCACTATCATCTCTCTGTAGCTCTACCAGGCCACTAGGACAATTTGGAGGGGTTTCATAGTCATCGTTAGGGTCAAGATGAGCCATAAAGGTGTCAGATAAATCCACCTCAGTCACATCATCAGGCACAGTTGGAGCGTCATGCACACTCTCATCATCCCTTTCATCAACTCTTACATTCGGTACATTTCTGTCGGAGGGAACTGCTACTCGAGACATTGAACGTGTGACAGCACACACAGGGAAAACTGTTGGCATCTCCTTTTCGAGCTCCCCGGTTAGTGGCTCGTTAACAGGGGAAAGTGACAAAATGGGGTCTGGTCGGACCTTCTCACCTGCTACATCATTCCCCAAAAGGAGCGTTACCCCAGGCACAGGGATATCTTGGGACCTACACAAAGCTATGGTGGCCTCACCCTGTAGTAACTCACATTCAATTTCGCCTTTTACCAAGTATGCATAAAACTGGCCTCCAGCACCTCTCATTACAACTGGTTCGCCAGGTGGGCACTCAGTGTAAGGATTCACCATGAGGGTGCTAGTAGAACCTGTGTCTCTCAGAATTTTTACCTCATGCATACAACCATTTAATCTCACGTTGCCAGATGATATAAAGGGACGGTAACTGTCCTGCACTGATGGTGAAATTATTATTGGCTTAACCCTAGTGGGTTGCACCACACATGCTACTACACCCCTGTCTAGATGTTTTACGTTAGCTGCTAGGTACTCCTTCTGTCGAGAGTCCTGCATTAAAGGAACTTTTGGTGCTAGGTACTCCTTCTGTCGGGAGTCCTGCATTACAGGCACATATGGAGTTTGAGATACGGCGGCAACTGTCTGCCCCGATCTCTCCGTTCTCTCCTTGGCCCAGCACTGATAAGCTAGGTGGCCTCTCTTGCCACAAAAAGTACATACTTTAGGGGATACGGGAACGTTCCCTCTTTGAGCATTACTATTAGTTTGGGGCCCACCTCTGTTACCATTGCCCAGAGTCGCATTTTTAGTTGGGGGAACAATACGGTTTTGGCTAGCTGGGGAAGACGTTATAGGCTTGTGACTGGGTCTGTCAGATTTGTGATTGGGATACTTAAAATTAGAGCTAGAATTATCGTAGGGCTTCTTTCCACGAAATTTGTTGTTGAGCACGTATGTGTCAGCCATGTCAGCAGCGTCGGCAAGACAATCTACCTTTTTCCCCTTTAAATGATAGGATACAGAAGAATCAATTTTCCATAGGAAATTTTCTAACAGGACCAATTCCTTCAGATCGTTGTAGCTTGTGACTTTCTTACTCTTGACCCAATGATTGAAAGTTTTAGTCATGGTCCTGGCAAATACC